>WOUH02028281.1:0-13541 GCA_009936405.2 Stevia rebaudiana
GTCGAGGCATCACGGGTTTTCCTTTTATCTTTCTCTTTACTATCATAACCAACTAGGTTATACCTTATCTGAAAACCAGGTGTTATAACAAATCAGGTTAGTGACAGACGAAGAAGATGATAAGCTCGCAGGTGAGTGTGATTGTGTCGCACCACCAAAAGTAGAAGAAATAGTTGACAAAAAAATCTGTGAATCATAGTCCAATCAACCAAATATCATAAACAAATCATACAATCATCATATCCTAGGCAACTACATATGATTTAGCCTCGCATAGCAATTGAAACAACCAAACTAATCATATTAAACATCAAAACAGTAGCAATTGTCATCTCAAAGTCGTTCATAAACAGAAATCAATAAGAATCCAAGTATTCAAAGCAATCCAATGTTAAATCTAAACACAAATCTACTAAATTGAAATATCAAACCAACAAAAGCTCCAATCTTTAAGCTACTGATGCAATCCTCATCCAAAATTGCCCCTTGAGCCGGCTGGAATCGATCCCTAACCCTATGGATTAACCGAACATTATATATTAGAAATTAGGGTTTCTCTCTGTAATGGACCCTACGCGTGTCGCGCGGGGTCAAAGGGGCTAGCCGCGCATGGCGCGTATGACAAATTAGTCGGGGCCGCGTTTTGGCTTTCAGGATGGCTTCGCATGTCGCGTAAGGTAGCCTTGACAGGCTGCGCATGGCACGTGGCTGGTCAGTACAGGAATCCTTCGATTTTCCGTCTTGTTTCACCTCGGAGACTCATGCTTTCTTCGGTAATCTTCATAATGTTCCATTTTAACACGAACTCCTGCAAAATACGATCAGTTTAAGTACAAGCACGGATTATAAAATAAAACGCATAAACTAACAAAAAACAAACATAAACGACTCAATATACAAAAGAAAAGGACTCGGAAAGATGATGTGTTTACACCACATCAATCTTTCAGTGATGATGTCACTGAAGGTTTCTACTATCATGTGCCTGAAACAACTATTATTCACATGTCAAAGTTTGAGTGCATTTTTCAATAGCTGTTTATGCACATGTAGAAATATCATTTGGATTTCGGTAACCAGACACTGATGATTCTGGGTTTTACAACAAGATGTATTAAAATGTTTTTGGCCGGTTTGGAAGATGATTCAGCAGGTTTGACAGGTTTTGACTTTACTTTATAATTGGACGTTGAGTTCCAAAACCTTTTATTGTTAAAAATTGATTTGTGGTTTTATAAGGTTTTCTCCAATCACCATCAGAAGTCTTTGTTTTGGAATAAAGAATTTTTACTGACTTTGATTTTTGTTTGTTCCAAGACAAAGCTTTCTGATTCAGTTGCTTAAACGAAGTGTAAGCATGATTCATGCAATTTATTGCAATGTGTCCAGGAGTTCCACAGTTATAACATGTTTGTCATTTCAGTGGTGAAGTATGTTTTTCACTATTGTACTCTAGTTGTCTAAAAGCTTTGCTTTGTTTTTCATTTCTTCCGTGATGCTTGCAGGAGTCTGGTTTTGTGTTATTTGGTAACACTGATGGTGCAATCTTTGACTTGGGAGCAACATACTTTGCTACAGTAGGTGTTTCAACCTTTTTTGAAACATCAATTGAACATGTGTCAATCTCAGAATTATTCATTGAATTAGAACTACATGCAAACAATGAATCATTCATACGATTAAAAAGATCTCAATCAGAAAGAGTGGAATCATCACAATAATGAGCATTGTTCAGGCAATCATGTTTTTTAAGATTTGAGGGAATAAAATTAATGGAACTGAGTTTTTAAGCATATAAAAAATAATAGGTTTTGAAAACAAAACAAGCAAAAGAAAATTGTTTTTCAAACAAATTGTTGTTTAAAGCGAAATTTCCAGTGGGTTCATCATCTGATTCATCACAGTCTTCAATAATTACTCTATCTACACATGAATCAAACGAGTTAGTAGTTCTTATAGGGACTTCAGGTTCAGGTACCTTGACTACACTTGAAGTCGTTTCCTTTTCAGTTTCTGTTTTCCCATACCTCATGGTTGAAGAGTTTTTGATTCATGATCAGTCATAGGTGTATAGACCAACTGACTGTTCAGAGGTGGAGGGTTATTCACAAAAACGTTATCTCTAGCACAAAGAACTGTCAAGAGAGTTTCTTGTTCGTTAACTTCAGTTGATTCCCCACCCTTGGCATTTACCCAAACCGTTGGTTTTATCTCACCATCATCAATGTGGTTGACATAGCCCATGCCTTTAGTTTCTTGCCATTTTATTTGATTTTGAATCATGTTTTCCCAAACAACAGAGGATACATCAAATTGTTTTAAATTTAGTTCAGCATTTATAAATTTGTTCTTGTATCTCTCAGTTTCAGATTTTGCTTTGTCAAGTATGGCCTTTGAAGATTGTACAACACTTTTTGCATTTCTTAAATCTCTTGCTAAAAGTGTTATATCAATCTTCTGGGCTTCAACTTTTTTTGTCGGTCATTTATTTTCTATCTTAAATTTTAAATTTTCTTGTTCTAAACGTGAAATATCAAGTAGCAAATTTGTGTTATGTACTCTATAATTATTTACTCTATCAATACAAGCCTGAGTGAATAAAAAGGTACTTACACCGGCATCTACAGGAAGATGAGCCATAAGTGTATGCCCTAACTCTTTCATTCCATCATCCATCTCAGCAAGTAGAGCCACTGCTGGTTCTTCATTAATTTTCAAAGCCTTTATTTAATCCTCCCATCCAAACTGCACTTCTTGTAACACTAGGACCTCTTCTCCATTTCCAGCTCCCTCATTTCCTCCACCATTTCCATCAACCGGAACCAAAGCTCTTTCAGGATTTTTAGGATCTCTCTTGGGATTGGGGCAATCACGGGCAAAATGACACAGCTCATGATAGTTAAAGCATCTAAGGGTTTCTGCCTGTATTCTTCGCAAAGTTCTCCTCTCTGAATACAACATTGGCAATATGCCATATGATATCCATCTCCTCCATATCTTCAGGATGTATCCGTTCGAATTCTGAACCAACAACTGCAAATGGTGGTAACAGATTTCCAGAACCTAAGGCAGATGAACATTTCAATAATCCTATAACTAATGCAATGTTGTCAAGAGTTTCCTTTGAGAGAGTAACTGATTGGACAGTGACTGGAGATGAAGAGGATCTTGTATTTGAGCCACTTCCACTCGATTTTCCATTTGAGGATAATGGAGCAGAGTTATACGGGGATGCAGCTGGTGTCATCACTTTATGAACAAGATATGCTGATGATGGTTGAGAGATAAAAGCACTGTTTTAAGTGTTCACACCTGCAACATTATAAATGTTGATGTGATTCATTGCTCGTTGCTAGTCACATTCATCTTGTAAGATTTGACGACTGATACCATCTCAGTTAGCGTGAGATTATCCAAATTCTTTGTTGACTTTATTATTCCCACATTCATGTCCCAATTCTTGGGCAATGCATTTAGCAACTTCTTGTTGATTACTCCTGCTGAGTTATCAATTTTTGCAGTCCTCATTTCAGTGATCAATGTTACGAACCTCTGAATCTAATCGTCTAGACTCTCATTTACCACATAATTAAAAGTATTGAACCGCTGGTTAAGCATCTCAATCCTTGACTCCTTCATCTCTGGGTTACCCTCATACATGTTGATTAATGCGTTCCACAGCTCCTTAGCATCAGTGATCTCCCTGAAACACTGAGATATTTCAGGCGTTAACCCTTGAGTAATGTAACCGAGAGCCTGTTCATCCTCTTCAACAATTTGAAAATCTTCATTCGTGTAATTTGCTGGATCGTTCACAATCACATTTCCTTCTAGATCCTTATAAGTAATAGCCCTTTTTCTTAGAAGTATCACTCTCCACAACTTGGGTTCCTTGGTTCTAATGTGCTTCTCAAACCTGAATTTCCATTTCGGATAACCAGCAGCTGAAGACAATTTGGGAATTCGAGTGGTAGTTCCCATGATCACGTTGAGATCATTGTTCTTGTTAGCCAATGCAGCAGCTAAAATCCTTGATGAATCCCTTTCAGTTAAGGAAAACCTGCACAAACTGGTTAGCAGTCCAAGGGAAAAAAAATTCTGCGAACTCGAGATGATAATCCCTTTCTCGAGTTGAAACAAATTATCTCGATTTGAAATGAGGTTCTAGGAGATAAAGTTAGAGAACACCAAAAATACTCGAGAATAGCAGCAAATAACCGAGAACAAAGTCAAGAAAGTCTTCGAGATCTGACTTCGAGAACTGATTTCTAGATTAACTTCGAGATCGAATTTGAGATCGACCTTAAGAATCTTTGGCTTGAGTTAACAAGCTCGAGAATGCTTATCTCGAGATCGGCCAACAAACTCCGAAAAGCTGAAGATTCGATCAAATCTTCTAAATTCTTATCCGATTTCTCAATCAAGATCTTCTCCTGTATTATGCTCAATGTCGATTAAACCATCTTTTTCTTCAAAACTCGAGCAAATTCTTCCAAGAACACTAAAAATCAGCACGTCTAAAATCTTCAAAGCCACCTTCTCCTTGCTTAATCGATATCGTCAACGAGTCAAACAATCGTTGTTTGGCTCTGATACCAATTGTTAGTCCTACGTCAGGATCTACAACCGATATCGACTATCAAACACAAAAAAATATGCGGAATATAAATGTTTATGTGCAAGAAGAACACGATTAACACGGTTAAGATGAACAAAAACGAACAACTTCTATTCAATGATTACTAAATGCACTCGGTTTCTAAAGAAACGACTGGTACACAAAGAACACTAACAAAGAACGTAGCAAGTGATTAACCTAATAAACGACTAGTAGACGAGTTTATATAGTACTCGTTTACAAAGTGGCCTTCGGCCTAAACCGAAACTAGAACAACTAACTAGCTAACTCGAGAACCCATTTAGTTACTCGAGAATCTACTGATTCACTCCGAGAAACACCAAACCTCTTTTTCATGTCCTAATAAAATACAAATATATACATGATGAAATGATATAGCATAAACAAATTCTCTAAACTGGTTGCTGCACATTCTCTCAATCATCGGCCTCATCATCATCGTGTCGCGTGCCTGATGGACATGCCTCGTCAGCGCCCGTGGTGAAGGAAGAGCCAGGGAAAGGGAGAAGAATTGGAAATGGAGGGATAGGGATGGAGAGGTGGGTCATAATATGGTGCAGCGTCGCGTGCTGAATCTGAAGAGGATGACGAATCCACTTGATGTGTTGTAAAACACATTACATTTCTTGTCATAAATAGAGTCATTTTAATTAGTTTTTGTCTTGTTTAGTATAGTTTTGCCTTTGTTTCGTCCATATACTTGTTCTCTTTAATTTTCAGGTGTTCGTGTTAAAAACGATGATTTAATGCTTAAACGGACGAAGAACAAGTACCTGAGGAGAAACGAGACGAAGAAACGAGAATAAACATGAAAAACCTAAAATACCACCGCCAGCGCTACGCGCGCGCCTCTTTGACTGAGAAACCCTAATTTAAAATGTTATAAATTGAACTCAATTCTATTGAGTTCAGGGTTTGACTTCTGAAGACTTTTTGGACAATTTGGAGTGCTCTAGCTGCTGGGTTGATAAATTTCAAAGCTTGGTGAAGATTTGGAAGCTAATTCGGTTGGTTATTGATTAGTTTACTTTGTTTTACTCATTGACTTTTGTTATTTCTCATTCTTTTCTGTCTGAACGACCATGAATGTTAATAATATGATTTTTGTGATTGATTGCATGAATTTGATAGGCTAAATTCGTATGTTTTCTTGTGTTTAATGTTGATTTGGACAATGATTCTATAAAATTGGATGGTAATCAGTTAAAATACACTAATAATTGTTCACATAGCAGAATAAGGTAATGGTAACTGGTTGCTAATTCAAACATAGGTCTAGTTTGTAAATAAATTAGATTGATTGTTTGTCTAAAGTCCAAATTAAGTCTCCTTTGCAACTTTGAGACCGAGAGGGTATAGGTTTAGATTGTCTAATCTGTTGGTTTGGGTTAATTGGGTAGAACGAGAGGATAATCTAGTTAATTGAGCTAATAGTTAGTAATTGAAAGTCTAAGTAGGTTATTAGTTGTACTTTTGATACGCGGTTTGGACCGGAGGGAAACCGAGTGTTAGAATAGGTGATTACGGGATATTTTAGACCGAGAGAAAACCATACCATTGATTTAGGGTGCTAACGAGTTGATTATTAGGTGTCGTGAGTTGAGTGTTGTAGGTCGAGAGGATAACTTCACCAATTTGACATAACGTCATTAATTAACTAATTAGAAGAAACCAAATCCCAATTGTTGAGTGCAATGAACCATTTAACACTTGTTAATTGGATGACCCTAGCCTAGGTAACTCTCTTTTCATATATTGATTGTTTGATTTCTTTTTATTGCATGTTTGACTTTTGTGTTGACATTTCTGTTGCTTTTGCTTGAATTGATTAGTTCGACCTTAGAGACCACTAAGTTGCATGACCTTTCTTGGATCTTGATTATGCCTTGGTTCTGTTTGTGCAGCCTTGGAATGATACTCGGTCTTTCACTCCACACTACTCTTACCATCGGTACACTTGTCGTATTGTGTGTTGTTTAATCGTTTATTTATAAATTTAATTCTTGATTTGATTGCACACCATGATCACACACATCATGACCTTTTTGCATGACTTTTTTTTGGCGCCGTTGCCGGAGATTCACATAGTCACTTAGGATTTCATGATTGTTTTTGTGCCTGGTTAGTTTTAATTACTTGTTTTTAATCAATATTTCAAATGAATGTCCCATACTCGCTCTTCTAAATCCCCCCTTTTCGAATACTTTGAAGAACCCGAATGCTATCTCCATTCTCGCCTAAGAGACTCGCTCTCAAAGGTGAGAACTTTCGCCCCCATTTCTTTCTCACCCTTTCTTTCTTCTTCTTCTTCTTCTTCTTATGATTCGTCACCCCCTTCTCCATCTTCTCCCTCTTCTAATTCATCAACATATACTACTACAATGGGCGATTGACCATGACGTACCATCCATTTGCTTGCAACAAACGGGTTTACAGGTGTCCGCAATCCGGTCGCTGATGTTGCTTTCGGTGATAATGCCAACTCTTGGTAATTCCCATCTTATGTCATTAAGGCAATCTCTAATGCCACCCAATTCCATGGTCTTGGCGATGAGGACTCACTGGGCCATGTTTCAAAATTCGCGCGAATCTATCGCACTTTCAATCTTCAAGGCCGGGACTTAGATTCAATCTTTCTCGAGCTATTCCCGTTCTCTCATCTGGACGCACCTCCTCCTGATTTGAAAATCTCAAGCTAAATTCTATTCATAACTGGATGGAGATGCGCGAGTCCTTTCTTTCCAAGTTCTATCCACCCTACCGTGCCACACGTGCACACGATCATATTCACTCCTTTCGCATGGAGGAAGATGAGGCATATCATGCCGCATGGGAGCGATTCAACAGCCTCCTAATTGCGTGTCCTCGTCACGGTATGGATGATTGGGATTTGGTTGAAAAAATCTATAGTGGTCTCACTCCCGCGATGAAACGCACCCTCTACACTGCAGTTGGAGGTCATATGATGGAGATGAAGACTGTCGAGGAATGCATGGAGCTCTTCAACTCCTTTGCTCGGGCCGAGCTCGAGACACAAACCCTCCTTCAAATTCTAACTCTAATCCCAATTCTGACATTGGAGCTCAAATCGCGAATCTTACACATATCATACTTCAAAATGCAAGCCGATGTCAAAGTGTTCAATCTCAAATCTAATGGTCAACATGCGGCTCTGAAAAACCTAGAGACCAAATTTCATGATCTATCCTCTAAGGTTAATGGGCGTCCTCCCGATGGTCTTCATAGTGACACTGTCAACAATCCGAAACCGCCATTCTTTGATCATCTTGTTAAATCCATCTCTATGTGAAGCGGTCGACAGCTTGCACCACCGCTCGCACCGATTGTTGAGGAGGATGGGGAGCTTGTAGATGAAGAGATTGTTTATGAGAAGCCGGCAGAGAAGACGACACCACCAGTTTGTGAAAAGGTGAGTGATAAATATGTGATTGAAGCTACTCCCGAAAAGGGCAAGTCACCAGTTGCTAGTCCTAAGACAAAACCTCTTTAAACAGTTCACCAAGTTCCTTCATCTCTTTAAACAGCTAAAGGTGAACCTTCTGTTTGTTGAGGCTCTTCAACACAATGCCAAGTATGTCACATACTTAAAGAGTTTACTATCTAGTAAATAAAAGTTGGAGTCGTGCCTCAAAGTGATTCTCAATTCAAAGTGTTCTTTCATGATTCACAACAAGCTGCCTGTGAAACTGGATGATCCTGCTTTCTTTACTCTTCCTTGCAAATTTGGGAACTCTTCTGTGTCAAATGCACTCGCGGATCTTGGGGCAAGTATCAATCGGATGCCCTATTCCCTTTACAAAACACTGGGATTAGGCGATCCAAACCCCACGTGAATGTGCCTTACTATGACAGATCGCTCTACCCGTTATCCACGCGGGATTGTGGAGAATGTACTTGTTCAAATTGACAAGTTCTTATTCCTCATGGATTTCATGGTACTCGACATGGAGGCAGAGAGAGAGGTCCCGATCATTATACGAAGTCCGTTTCTCCGAACCGCAAAGGCTAACATAAATTGCTTTGCGGGAACCATCACCTTGAGCATAAGAGGTGAGATAGTGTCGCTTGGAGCTGTCAAATAAAGAAGACTGTTGTTGATAAAGCGAAGGATTATGAGGAGTATGATGCTGAGCTCAACGAGATTTGTATGCGTGTGGGCAAGGCAAGGTGTAGGGACGATCGAGGAAAATCAAAGGTAGTTGGGGAGGGAAGCCCCGTTCCACACTCTTAGACTTCATTGAGTGGTAGACTGTCAGGTGGAACTCCCGATTGTATAGTTTTGTACCATTAGTCTTCTGTTTTGTGTCGTTTTGTGTTTTGAGTCATTTCCGTGTAAATACCGAACATTCATTGCGCAAGTCTTACGAAACTAGGCACGTTCATCTAGCGGAATCAAAAAGTTTAGGTCAATCCGAATTCGTGAGTGAGAGAACCATAGCGGAGAAGATAGGCAAAATTCTGCACAATGGGCCAAATTTCCATTAATTTATGTTCCACACATTCTAGGCGCATCGCGCGGGACAACGCCCTTGCCCCGTGCGTAGCGCGCAGGGCAACCCACACGAGGCATTTCTGTCATAGCCGCGTTGTACGCGTAGAGCGGCCCCCTTCCACTGCGCGGTACGCGCTAGATATAAAATCCTTTGTGACCTTTCAGTTCGCGCGCCACGTGCAAGATTCCCCAGGGATTCGCGTGGTACGCACTGATTTATTAAAATTGCTGACACTTAACCCCCGATCGGTGGTTGTCTTCGCCACACAATCACCACTCTCCACCTCCCACCACCTCTCGTCACCGATCACAATCGCCCCGAACCACCTTCTTCCACCACCGTCCACCACTCATCGGCGCTCACTTTGATCACCACCTCCACCGTCGCCTACCACCGCCAGCGACAACCAGTCCTTTCGAAGTCGTTCCCCTCTGCTGCCCGATCTCTCCGACTCCAGTAGTATCTCTCCCTCTCTTCTTTCTCTTACTAGATCACCATCACCCACCACCGTCAATGGTGGTGGGGTTTCGCCGTCAGACCACCGCACGACCACAACCGCCGACGGTGGTGATCGGCAGCCACCACCTTTGATCCGAGGTTGACCGGAAACAGCTCACCGATGCGGTCAAACTCGGTCAACAGCGGGGTGATTTCTCGGTTTCTAAACCCGGAAAACCGGACTCGAGCCGGTTTGGGTCGGGATTCGAACCCGTCATGGATACGCGAAACATTAACATTTTTAATTTAAAAATTTCCGGTTCGTATTCGCCGGAGCGTTTTAGGACCCGCTCGCTCGATCTCCATTTTCTCGCATGATTCGGTATGTATCGGTTTTTGTTCTCGTCTCGCGCCAGTTTTTAGGATCGAGTCAATCTAATTTTCATTTTCGATCGAGTCGTTTTTGAGTTTTCAACCGACCGTCGCCTTTGATTTCAATTAAATTTTTCAGTTTTATCGGTTTTAGTAAACAGAGGCAATTAGGCGTTAAATCTTGATTTTTAGATTGTCATAGCTCGTGAGTCTGAATTGAGTTGAAATTTAATAAAATTTGCCGATTTGGGATGAAAAACTCCTGGTATAGATTTCGATCCTGTTTTAAAAACGAGCATAATTTGGTCTAAGTGTGAGGATCGGGTGAATAAGTTGATATTCAATCTCCATTTTGACCGATTTACTTCATCCACACGACATTTCATGATTATTTAACTAAAAAACAAACCAATTCGCGTTTACTGTTCTGAATTTGTAATTTTTTGTAAAATTAGTAAATATTAAATTTTCGTAACATTTTTCTTTTTTATAAAATCACCAAAAATACAAAAACAATATAAAATCATAAAACATAAAAAGATTTTCACTTTTTAGTTTTTAGTTTAATTTTTTTTTTTCAAAAATCATAAAAATACAAAAATAAAAAATTATTATAAAACCAATAAAAATCCAAAAACATTTCTTTTTTGTTTCGTAGATTAGTAATTATATGTATGTGTGTATTTGCAATCATCTTTAAACAGATATGGCGAGTTCCAGTCGCAGCGGTGTCAAGCGCCGTCGAGGCCGCAGGGTACGTCGGAGCAGTCCATCATCATCCACAGACCGCCACGCGTCATCCAGTATACTGACACCGACCCGCAATTCCCAGCCATGGATGAGGAGCCACCACTCCACAATGATCGTTTCCTCCGGGATCACCTCTTCCTTCTCTTTCGCGACCCCTCACCAGAGCGTGTCAGGCTCGACCAGTACATCGACCTAGACCTCCACCCTCGCCTTACTTATTATTTAGATCTTTTAGGTCAGTTGTGCGACCGACCGCAGTATGTTGAGCTCACTATAGAGTTCTATGACTCCTTTCAGCATACTGCTGGTCATTTTGATGAGCCTGACGTCGTCTCGTTTTCCCTCGACAAACAGACGTACTCGATGTCGGTACCGGAGTTTGCAGTAGCTCTCGGTTTCTACACACCGGCCGAGGTTCTGGTGTCTGACTTCCACATCGCGTTACGTGCAGTAGTTTTGGATATTAAGAAAGAATCCTTTGGATTGGTGCATGGATAGCTGCCTGATGAGTGGCTTGCAAAACCGTAAATGATGGCGTTACGTTATTAAAAAACGATTAAATAAAATAATTAAATAAAATAAGGCAGTGAACTCAAAAATAAGGGTTGGATGGTGAGAGGTTCAACTGAACTCAAAAAATGATTAAATAAAATAAGGGTTGGATTATTAAAAAGCTGGTAACTAGCTGGAATTACGTAAATATCCTTAATAAAATAAAGGAGTGGTTTTGCATCTGTAACAATTTAACAAGCGTTAACCATCCCCAATGCCGACGAAAAACACCTTAGGGTGTTAGAGGCGGGGTTTCGATCTCAGTCCTTGCACCTCTGAGTGCAACGATCATAGGCTATTGCACCAACTGATGTTTAAAAAAAAAAAAAAACTATCCTTAATGAAGCCTACTGGGTTATGTTTAAATGGATCGATGGGCCTGGTGGATTTCTAGTATGTTTGGGGTTGGAAATGAAATGGATCAACAGATTTTTAATTTCGCAATGGCCTTTTCTGGGGTTTAAAGTGGATTGTAAGGATGGTCGGGATTGAATATGTGTTAGTGGGGTATGGAAGACGGAGCTGGAAATAGGCTTCTAAGAACTTACGGATTACGGTTGTGAAGGATTCGATACGTCAAGTGGACCGGAGAATTGGGCTTATTCTTGGATTTATTGCTGGATTGGTATTTTAAGGATAGTAATCTAGTATTGAAGTATATGTTAGGCAATAGGCATGATAGGAACAAGTATTATGGGCTTGTATTTTGGCCCAATACTATTAGAATGCTGATTAGATAGCTTAGATAGTATGTAATTTTCTTTTTTCGGATTAATTGATTTAAAGAAATAATGTCATTAAATCAATTAGTTGCCTTACTTTGTAATTTTGTTTTTAGTTGAATAAAGTTTAGCATTGCTCATTTTCAAAAAAAAATATATATTAATAATAATTTAAACCTAAAAACTAAAACCTTAAACTAAATCATAAAAACTAAACCCTAAATTCAAACCTTAAACAAAAAAAGTTAAATCCTAAGATCGCATAGTTTGACGAGACGGTTCCAATGTCGCCGAAATGAACTCAATTGTAGTTCTGTTGACCTGACTTTTTATATTTGTTAACAGTTTTCATTCCTTTAAGCCTAACCTTATACATGTTACATTCATGTAACATCCAACTATTTGGAGGAATTTTTATTTATTCATTTATTTTGTTAACATTTTAATCAAACTAGTTTCCTTCTATCAACTATTGACACATGGAATTGGCGGTCAAAATTTTCAAACTTCGTTATAACGACGAGTCGTCAGTAAATCCTGGTATGTAGCCAAGACTTTTGTCGTTGCTATAGAGGTCCTCACTATTGGGCAAAACTCTGGTAGTGATACTTGTTTAAAAAAAGAGAAATTTGTGATTTAATGGTGACAATCATTTAAAATAATAAATATTTGAAACTCAATTAAGTAGTGATTTTTTTGGTTTTCATATTAGAGAGTAGTTTTCGTTTGAACCTTTCCCTGTAGGATAAAGGTGACTATAATGCAACGATTAGAGAGATTTTAAATAGCAGATAAAAACAATGATTCAATCTAAAAATAGGAAACAAATCCCCTAAGTATTTAACAACGTTTTTTCCAAACTTCAAATTAACCTTATAGACCCGTGCACCCTCTGAGTTGTCAGTATTGAACCAGATCAGGATCTGTGATCTGTTACAACAATAAGCTGAGATTTCGATTTATTACAGGGCAGAAACAAGCAATCAATCTAATTTTGGATAAGATCTAAATAACAAAACCCATAGTATTAATATTTAAGACATAATTAGTAAGAACACAATTAAGAACAGTTGAATTGAATAATAAAGGCAGTTAAATTGATTGTCAGATCTGAAATTATCAGAGAATTACAGTGCTGTGTGTAAACAAAAGTGTAAAAGCATAATCTAAAAGCGTACAGACTGATTCTATAAAGCGTCTATTTATAGACACCTATTTTAGACCTAACTAACTGCTATAACGTTTTTCACTCTAACCAAAATAACTAAACAAACGTCACATCAGTTATACATGTCATAACTGATGTCATAACTGATGTCAGTTATACATGTCATAACTGATGTCAGCAAACATAAATATACAACAAATCTATCTAAGTCTTGATTCTCTGTCAGCAACAGCACTTTTGATCGTCAGCATTAGTAAGTTTGCACGTCAGCATTGCAAACTGCATTTCTTGTACTTAGACATTCTTGGCAATCAGCATTGGAATATTTGACTATCAGCATTGCATATGTAAGCGTCAGCATTGCAATCTGATAGTCAGCATTGAAG
>WOUH02028311.1:0-13538 GCA_009936405.2 Stevia rebaudiana
CTTCAAACTGTACTATTATCAATCGTGTATGTCTTTTGTGAACATGTTGTATTTTGTGGAACTTGTCGTATTTTGATGTATTTCAAGGCATGTATTTCTCTTTATGTAATCTTGTGCTTTTGACCCGGTCATGATCGCACCCCCGAACTCAAGTTGCTTCCGCAGCCCGTTGACCGTTTCGAGGGGGCGTGATAGTATTTTTGCAGGATTGTAGCTGCTTTGCTTCCTGTTGATGAAATTGTCACTAAGTTGTTAATTTAGGAGCAACTGGAGAGATCCAAACTAGACCACCACGAGATTCTTCTCCGAAGTTCACTAGCCACTGAGCAATGGAAAAATAGGTGATCAATGTCTTCTACCTCGAAAGAGCAAAATGAGCTGTTAATTGTCTGCATGGTAACGCCACAAATCAAGAGGCTAGGCTTACCCGGAATGAGATTTTGGGTTAATCTCCACATTAAGCAACAAATTTTCGGAGGGATCCAGTTAAGCCATTTGATATTAATACTTGTTGAGAGGTTATGAAACCATTTTCTGCATGAGCTTTTCGTTATTATACCATTCATATCCAATTATCTGTCCCGTTGTTGAAAGGGTAATGCCAAATCATGTATTCCAAATCCACAAGTTCGCCAAAGAAATTCGAATTTATAAGATGCCTTTTCTAAGACCATGAAGATGTATTTTCCAAGACCATGAAAAGGTCAACTTTGATATATAGGCTTAATTAACTCTTTGTGCCACTAGACAATTCTTGTCTGTTTCCAACCTACACAGGTTCGGGCAAAGGGGATCTCTCGTACCAAGGATGTGTTCCAGAAGAGTGTATTCTACCCATTTCCAACTTTCTTTCTGAATAATGATGTCACCATTGTACCCGACTCTATAAGGTCTCATGAAAGTTTCATGATGTCACCATTGTACTCGACTCATGATGAAACATTGTGAATTTCTTTAATACGTTGTGCCCACAGCCCTAAAGATTCAGTCAGAGCATGCCACCATCACTTGGATAACAGTGCCAAGTTAAATTTCTTAAACATCCTACTCCAAGTCCCCCACGAGACTTTTTCTTAGTGATTTTGTCCCCACCAACCCAATGAATTGTTTCGTGATTTCTTTTTCCTCCTCATATAATTATATTTGGTGTTTCAAACACGGAGAAAAAAGTAGATAGGTAAAGTATCGAACACACTTCCGATGAGAGTTGGTCGACCGCCAAAGGACAAGTGCTTTGCCTTCCAGATGATAATTTGACTTTAAACATGTTAATAACATGTTTCCAATTCATTTTCAGTCCCATGTTAGCACCAATGGGCATGCCAAAATGTAGTATTGAGAGCTTAGCCTTTTCACATCCTAAGATTGTTGCAAGAGAGGAGCATTGGTTATCCGAAACACCTAATCCAATAAGTTTGCTTTTATGATAGTTGATTTTTAATCCAGAGACTATATATAAGCAACAAAGCAGCCTTTTTGAATTTAGAGTGTTTTGTACACTCCATTCTATCATGAAGAAAACATCAGCCGCGCACATTGCGTGAGTGACAGTCGGGCCATCATTGGGGAGCTTTATCCACAAAATATGAGCCTTTGACATTGCAGATTTGACCATAGCTGTCAGCCCTTCTGATGTGTGTGATCATAGGGGTAAATCAGTCAAGTAATAAGTTTATAATAAAACGATCAAGCAAACACACAAACGACAGTGAACCAGTCGAATTATAGTGTGAATGGTAAGACTGAGTATCAATCCAATGATTCACGGACAGAGCCAAGGCGAACTCAAGATCTAGAAAGGATCATGCACCCTAGTTAGTTTCTATGGCAAAAAACAGTCAAACTTAAACAAAAGTCAAACAATATCGTCAACCCAAAAGTCAAACTAGCAAATAACAAGCAAATATCAATCAATCAAACAAAAGGTAGTCACCTAGGCTACAATCATGCAGTTATCATGCATCTAACATGCCAATGGACTCATCAATTAGGATTTGGTTTCTATTAATTAGTTAATTAATGGTGATTAGGTCAAATCGGTGCAATTATCCTCTCGGCCTAAAGCACATGACTCAAGACACCTATTAAACAACTATTGAGCACCCAAAATCATGGTAAAGGTTTCCTCTCGGCCTAACCTAACTTGTGATGCGAATCCTAACACTCAGTTTCCCTCTTGGTCTAAACCGCGTATCAAAATCTCAACTAATAACCTCCTCACACGTTCAGTTGCTAACTAATTCGTCTAATTAACTATGTTATCCTCTCGGTCTACCCAATTAACCCAAACAAACAGCTAGACAACCTAAACTTTAATCCTCTCGGTCTCAAAGTTGCAAAGACAATATTAACTAGGCCATTAGATACCCAATCAACTCAATTAAGACAAACTAAGCCTATGGAGGAATTTGGTACCAATTATTATCACTTATTACTGATATGTGATCAACTATTTACTGAGTTTTAACTGTTACTTACCAATTTTAATGAATCATAGTCCAAATCGTTGTCAAACACAATCAAAACATGCAATCATGAATCACCTAGGCAAGTACTATGAATTTAGCCAAGCATAATTGTCAAAACAGTAGCGTATATCATATAAATCATCATTGTATTTAAACAAACAGAAAGGAAGATGAAAAACAAAGAGTCAATCATCGTTCACTCGTCGGGGGGGATCGAGGTTAATCACCTCGACTTCATCATCGCGAGTACCGAAGTAATGCTTCAATCGATGACTGTTCACCTTCCACGTCTCCCCATCATTGCCTTCAAGCTCCAACGTTCCATATGGAAACACTTCCTTCACTACTAATGGACCATGCCATTGGGATTTCAACTTTCCCGGGAATAATTTCAATCTGGAGTTATACAAGAGCACCTTATCACCGCTTTAGATTTCCATCACATTCTTTATGTGCTTGTCATGTAACTCCTTGGTCCGTAGTTTGTATCCCCACGATTTCATGTATGCCTCGTCCCTCATCTCCTCCAACTCACTAATCTGTAGACACCGGTGTTTGGAAGCACTTGTGAGATCCAAGTTAACAGTACGAAGCGCACAATATGCTTTATGCTCCAACTCTACTGGTAGATGACATGCTTTTCCATAAATCAGCTTAAAGGGAGTGGTTCCTGTAGGTGTCTTATATGCTGTTAAAAAAGCCCAAAGCGCATCATCTAACTTATCTGACCATTCCTTTCGGTTATGGCTGACATTTTTCTCAAGGATCCTTTTGATTCCCCAATTAGTGTTCTCTACTTGTCCACTCGTTTGCGGATGATAGGCTGTTGAAACACGATGAGTTACACCATATCGTTTCAAACCTTTTCTAATTGAGAATTGCAGAAGTGGGTACCCCGATCATTGATTAATGCCTTGGGGGTACCAAAATGAGAAACAAGTGCTTAAGGAATTTAACTACAACTAGGGCATCATTGGTGGGTAGAGCTTGGGCTTCTACCCATTTGGACACATAGTTGACTGCCATGAGGATGTACTTGTTTCCTCTTGAATTGGGGAAAGGTCCCATGAAGTCAATGCCCCAAATGTAAAATATTTCAACTACTTGGATCGGGTTTTGGGGCATTTCGTTTTTGGAGGAGATGTTACCACTTCTCTGACAGGCATCACATTTGCGGACGAATTTGTGGGTATCCTTGAAGATGGTGGGCCAATAGAATCCGGAGTCAAACACCCGCATTGCAGTGTTGGTTTCCCCCAAGGTGTCCTCCCATAGGTCCCTCATGGCAATGTTTGAGGATCTCTTCAGCTTCAGACCCAAATACACACCTTCTCAGAATCTGATCAGCACCGATCCTGAATAGAAAAGGATCCTCCCATAGATATAATTTAAGATAGGACATAAACTTCTTTCTCTCTTGATAAGGCATTTCTTTGATGAGTTCACCGGTGGAGAGATAGTTAGAGATATCGGTGAACCAAGGAAATCCTTCTTCTTGCGGTTTAACGAACATTAGATATTCATGTGGGAACTCATCACGGATCTTTTCTTTCTTCGCTTCTTCACTCTCGGGGGTCTCCAGACGAGACAGATGGTCAGCAACGACATTTTTGGCGGCCTTCTTATCTTTGATTTCTATGTCGAACTCCTATAGCAATAGAATCCACCGAATCAGTCTTGGCTTTGCGTCTTTCTTTGAAAACAGGTATTTGAGAGCAGAGTGATCAGTGAAGATGATGGTTTTGGACAGAATGAGGTAGGAGCGAAATTTATCGATAGCAAAGAGAACAACGAGTAGCTCCCTCTCGGTGGTGGTGTAGTTCTCTTGTGTGTCACCAAGGGTTTTACTGACGTAATAAATAGGATGGAAGTGTTTTTCCTTACGCTAACCCAAGACGGCTTCGACTGCGTAATGGCTAGCATCACACATGATCTAGAATGGAAGAGTCCAATCGGGAGCTACAAGAATGGGCGCACTAATCAGTTTAGCTTTTAGCGTCTCAAACGCTTCAAGACAGGCAACAAAGAAAATGAAGGGCCTATCTTTCTCGAGGAGTTGGGTCATGGGTCAAGAGATTTTTGAGAAGTCTTTAATGAAGAGACGATAGAAACCCGCATGACCTAGAAAGCTCCGAATGGTTTTGACATACGTGGGAGGAGGCAGTTTAGAGATTGCAACGATTTTTGCTTGATCGACCTCCATCCTTGCACTTGAGATTTTATGCCCCAACACTATGCCATCGCGAACCATGAAGTGACATTTCTCCCAATTAAGCATGAGGTCCGTTTCTTCACATTGGGCGAGAACACGATCTAGATTTTTCAGACAATGATCGAAGGAGCTGCCAAATATGGAGAAATCGTCCATGAAGACTTCCATGGAGTTTTCTATCAACTCGTGGAAGATGGCAACCATGCATCACTGAAAGGTGGCGGGAGCATTACACAACCCGAAGGGCATGCGACGGTATGCGTAGGTGTTAAATTGACACGTGAAGCTGGTTTTGTCCTGATCCGCTGGTGCAATGGGGATTTGGAGGTACGCAGAGATACCGTCGAGGAAGCAGTAGAACTCCTGACCTAATAATCGCTCAAGCATCTAATCAATGAAGGGTAGCGGGAAGTGATCCATACGGGTTGCATCATTTAGTTTTCGATAGTCGATGCAAACTCGCCACCCGGTCACCCTTCTTGTGGGAATGATTCGTTCTTCTCATTGGTGACAATGCTCATTCCTCCTTTCTTTGGAACCACCTAGACTGGGCTGAACCATGGAAAATCAGAGATGGGGTAGATCAATCCGGCATCTAACAATTTAATCACTTCCTTCTTAACGACTACTTGCATGTTCGGGTTAAGTCATCGTTGAGGTTGAACAACGGGTTTGAAGTCGTCCTCCATTAGGATTTTATGAGTGCAAAAGGAAGGATCGATGCCCTTGATGTCGGTGAGTTTCCATGCAAGTGCACCGTGACATGCATTCAGGACTTGCATTAATTTCTTTTTCTCTTCCTTTGTTAAGGCAGAAGAGATGATGACAGGGAAGTGGGTGTCGTCATCGAGGAAGGCATACTCAAGATGAGAAGGTAACTCGTTGAGCTCAGGAGGTGGTGGCCTTTCAGTAGGTGGATCTCCGACTAATACTTTGTATACCTCGATGGTTTCGAGAGCATCAGGAGCTGGTGGGTCATCAAAGGATGAGAGATCAATGTACTAGTCATCAAAGAATGGAGGAATGGGGTCCTCTGAGTGTGACATCAGGGCATCTAAAAAGTATAGTGAATCATCATGATCTTGGCCATATGCCATAGATTTGAGAACATCGAAGGTGACTGATTCATTATCAACGCGGAGAGTGAGTTTTTTTGTCATGAACGTCAATGAGGGCCCGAGCTGTGGCGAGAAAAGGGAGGCCTAGAATAAGTGGTATCATGGTGTCTAGATCAAGAACAACGAAATCCACTGGGAAGATGAATTTGTCGACTTGCACGAGTATATTCTCTACAATTCCTCGTGGGTACAGAATAGAATGGTCGTCTAGCTGAATGATCATGTGGGTAGGAACGAGATTCCCGAGATTAAGCTTAGTGAACAAAGAGTAGGGAATGAGATTCACATTAGCTCCTAGATCTATGATGGCATAAGAGGTGCTGAGGTCTCAAAATTTGCATGAAATGGTGAAAGTACCCGGATTTGCCTCCTTTTTGGGGAGTCTGTCCAGGCGGCAGTCAAAACACTCTTTACTCAATATGGCCGTGGAGAAATCCTCAAGTTTAGCCTCGTTGGTGAGTAGATCTTTTAAGAATTTAGCATACTTGGGCATCTTTGAGAGTGCTTCAACAAATGGAAGGTTAAGGCTGAGTTTCTTTAAGTCATCGGGAAACTTAAGAGAAGAAGGCTCGGAATCCGGGATACTCATGATGGTTTCGATCACAAACTCGACTGGTTGTGCTATACTTGCTGGACGGAGTCTGTGGTGCACCTCGTCGTCTATGATCTCGATCTCTTCATCAACGAGTTCTTCGTCTACCCCTACTGATGGTGAACTGAAAGTGGGTTCTTCATCCGTGATGGTGGCATCAACCTGGATGGAAGAAGAGGGAGTGTCCCAGGTGGGGGGAAGGGGAGTTTGTCTTCTATCTTCGCCTCCATGCACTCTATCCCTGGTTCAAGGTAGGTAAGAGTGTTTTTATGCTCGCTCATAGGAACATCTTGACTCGGGAGGGTAGCCTGAATGGCCTGCAAGATATGACCATGAGCTTCCAGTGTGGAGGCTATGTCGAAAATAGTAGGCTCAGATAGATGATCAAGAGGTGGGGAGGTGTCTGAATGGGTTGCTGATGCTGAGAGATCGGGAGGAATTTCCCCGTTTCTTCTTTTGATAAGATTCTGCTTGAGAGTAGAACTTCGGGAATATGTGCAATCGAGTGGTGCTAAGTTCTGATAAGGAGGAAGATGCCAACCTGAATTTATGGAATTGACAGGTTCACATGAAAAGTATGGATAATCGCTGAGGTCGTGTTCCTCCTTGCACATTTGGCACTGCCGCAGTTGAGCCTTTATGTCTTTTATGTCCGTTGCCAGTTCGGAGATCATCATGACTATACTAGGATCAGAAATGATCTGATTAACACTCCCTGTGAGAGGAGGTTCACTAGTACTGGGGTTGGAATCCCACGAGTCAGACATGAGAGGGTCCTCAATGGTTGCGAAATTTTTAAACATTTCATTACATTCTTTCACGCCCTTACTATCCAAGAGGTGCCCGCTAGCTGTAATATTAAAGATACTTTGCATTTCTGGATTGACTACATTGTAGAATTTCTCCACAAGGACCGAATCGGACATGCCATGATGGGGTCAGGAATTGAGGAGGGTATTGAAACGCTCCCAGGCAGAATGATAAGGTTCGTTTGGTTTCATCTAGAAGGTTTGTATCTGCTGTCAAATTCGTGTAGCGTGAGACGGTGGATAGTATTTGTTCAAGAAAATGTCTTGGAGTTCTGCCCAACTGGTGATGGAGTGCTCCTTCAGGCTATCGAACCAGGTAGAAGCGCGAGAAGAGGGTGAGAAGGGAAAGAGATGGAGAAGAATGGTGTCAAAGATAGCTCTTCAATGTAAAAAGTTCCGCAAAAAGGAACGAAACGTGAGATATGACCTGGAGCGTCTCCTTCTTTGAGGCCGTGAAACTGAATGGAAAGCTGGATAGTGTTCATCACGTGAGAGGGATAGTGCCATGTTTTCGTGACTGAGGGTGATGGAACGACCGGAGATAGGACTCCGGTGAATCCGTCAGTGGCTAGCTGCGAATAGTGCATGGTGTGATGGCATCTCCCGCCATGATGGTGAAGCAACGTGAAGTGATGGATTGGGGGTAGGGGTTTTTTATTGTACATGTGAGGTAGACAAAACAATAGTTAAAATGACAGAATCAAAAAGCAAACAAGGAAATAAGGATAACTAAGCACACAAAACAACCAAATCCTAAGTGCCTAAGTGAATCCACGGAAACGACGCCAACAACTTGATGTGTGTGATCATAGGGGTAAATCAGTCAAGTAATAAATTTAAAATAAAACGATCAAGCAAACACACAAGCAGTAGTGAACCAGTCGGATTATAGTGTGAGTGGTAAGACCGAGTATCGATCCAAGGATCGACGGATAGAACCAAGGCGAACTCAAGATCTAGAAAGGATCATGCACCCTAGTTAGTTTCTATGGTAAAAAAACAGTCAAACTTAAACAAAAGTCAAGCAATAAAGTCAACTCAAACGTCAAACTTGCAAATAACATGCAAATATCAATCAATCAAACAAAAGGTAGTCACCTAGGCTACAATCATGCAGTTATCATGCATCAAACATGTCAATAGACTCATCAATTGGGATTTGGTTTCTATTAATTAGTCAATTAATGGTGATTAGGTCAAATCGGTGCAATTATCCTCTCGGCCTAAAGCACACGACTCAGACACCTATTAAACAACTATTAAGCACCCTAAATCATGGTAAAGGTTTCCCCCCGGCCTAACCTAACCTGTAACGCGTATCCTAACACTCAGTTTCCCTCTCGGTCTAAACTGCGTATCAAAATCTCAACTAATAACCTACTCACACGTTCAGTTGCTAACTAATTAGTCTAATTAACTTGGTTATCGTCTCGACCTACCCAATGAACCCAAACCAACAGCTAGACAACCTAAACTTTTACCCTCTCGGTCTCAAAGTTGCAAAGACAATATTAACTAGGGAATTAGACACCCAATCAAATCGACTAAGACAAACTAAGCCTATGGATGAATTTGGTACCAATTATTATCACTTATTACTGCTATATGATCAATTATTAACTGAGTTTTAACTGTTACTAACCAATTTTATTGAATCATAGTCCAAATCTTTGTCAAACACAATCGAAACATGCAATCATGAATCACCTAGGCAACTACTACGAATTTAGCCAAGCATAATCGTCAAAACATTAGCATATATCATATAAATCATCATTGTATTCGAACAAACAGAAAGGAAGATGAAAAACAAAGAGTCAATGATTGAAACTAATTGTCAAACACATGAACCAACCGAATTAGCTATCATAATACTTCCAAGCTTCATATTTGATTGATCCAGCAGCTAAAGCATCCAAAATCGACCAACTTTGATGAAGAACTCGAACTTTGAAACCGCTGGGATCGACTTCAATTTAGATGATTTCGATTTGGGTTTCACTCGGTCAAAGGGATTGGCGCGTACTATGCCATGGCACAAGAGTGAATTGCGTGTACCGCCCCAGACAATATAGTCAGGGTGGTCCACGAGGGCTTTCTGGCTCAGGACGTATCGCAAGGGAGTTGCTTCTCTGGCGCGCGTACCGCGGTCGACTGGAAATCAAGCTTTTTAACTATTACTTTGTTCTTTCTTCTCTTTTATCCTTGGGTGCTCATTTCTTGTGCATTTAAGCTCTAAAACATCATTATAAACACGAATTCCTGAGAAATACGTAGAAATTAAGTATATGAAAGAAAAGAACCAAAAACTTTACAAAACTAAACAACTAATTAGACAAAAGAATCTATTTACGACGAGAAATACAATGTGTTTTACAACACATCACCTTCCATTGAAATAATAAAAAGAAACGCGGAGATTGGGCTCCTTAACGAGCGCCTATTGAGATAGGAAATTCATCGGTAAGTGACCCATTTACTAGCATCGATGTTCTTCCCAACAATATGTACCTGCAGATCCATTTTCTCCATTTGTCTCAAAGTTCATATGTTCCATGATACAATCTATGAATACCCAATTGATGGAATCGAAGGCAAGATTTTTGCAAAATCAACCTTAAAAACATGGCCTTCGTGGATGATCTTTTTGTGCAGCTTTGAATTTCAGTGACCAAAATATGGTCATCAAAGATACTACGACCATTAATGAAGGCCAGTTGAGCTATAGTAAACTAGTTGGATTGGTTGATTTTGATAGTAAAGTTAATGAAGCAAGTGGTACAAATCTATGCTGCAAGTTCAACAACATGTTCGTTAAGCCACGCATGAAGTTTCTCCCACCCCACACTCACACATATCTGGTTCCACCATGAAATAGACATATTGGGATTCCTCCTGCTGCTCAACATCGACACGTAGCACCGTCTACCCCATCCTTCGACTTCAATCAACATTTTTTCCTTCACTGGTTATGCTTTCGCAAATTATGTAGATTATCATCATCATTTGTGTTCCGATCTTTCGTACGATTGCGTCCTCAAAACAGGTTATTACGATTAGATCCCTAAAGCAGGTTAGTTATATCGTTACCGTTTTTGTTCCCTGTTCTACGATCAAAGTTATTTTGTATGAAATTCTATTTATTTTCTTGGTATCTAATATTTGGTGTTTTCAGGTACGACTGTTGATATGTTTACACATTCTAGATCAACACAAAGTTGTTGTTTGCCTTGACTTTAAATCACTTAAAGAAGGTGAGCGAATCTGTGATTGCTTTGTTTTATTGTTAATGTTGCCTTTAAGTTTCAATGAGATTCTGCATTCTACTTAACAAATACAAGTGACCTTATTGAATTGGGCTTTCTCAAAACTAACAGTTGGTTGTTTTGTGGATGCTATTGTGCATCTGGGCTGAGTGGGTTAGAATGTTTGGTTTAATTGGTTTTTGTAGGCAAGCTCCTTTGGTTTAAACTCACATTTTCTTTATTTGTATATTCCGATTCTATTCAACTCTCACGGTTTTGGTGAATCTATTTACTAACCCTAGAAACTTGACTGTCATACCCACATTCCACCTTGGCCGAAGCTGCAAATGAAGTCGTGAAAAGCTGATCTAGCGTCGTCAGGATCCAAGTCATTAGTCATGTCAAACGACTCTATATGAAAGCTTATTAAAACACGTTTACTTGTTCAACATGAAAAATCACATTAAAAGAAAGCATTTAACTGAGAAAATGTTTGATTTCATAGCGGAAGCAAAGTTAACATAATTAAATAGTGCGGAAGCAATGTTGGTGTTGTTGCAAAATACGGCACGTCTTTCCTAAAATACAAATACAAGTTTATAAGTTTTAATAAAACGTTTAACAATGCATGAGACACTCCTTACCTCTAGCGTTGGCATGCTCAATAGTTACCTGAAAAAATGTGACACCCCACAATTTCAGGCCAAACACGATACTTGTAAACCCTACATATGTGAACAAACTTATTTTTTATTACGCTTGATCGACGAATCAACTGCGTTAAATGTTCCACGAACTGGAAATACAAAATTTATTTGTCATTACGCTTAATTGATGGATTAAGTGCGTTAAACATATCATGAATCGGAACACACAAACTAAACAAACGGGAAAGTTACCCAATCATATAATTGTCAACATTCATGATTAGTAACGAATGAACGAACAACCTGTTGGAACACAAAGTTTATCAAACGCTCGGGGATAAAATGAAGATTGCTTGTTTAGTGACTAAGATTAGATTTCTTTGTAATTGTTTTTGTTTATATTGAAACTTAATTATTATGTAAATTGTATCAGTTTCGAAGATAAATCGAAGTTATCTTCGAAACTGATAAATTTCGAAACTAATCTATAAGTTCAAAGTTAAATTCGAACTTATTGATTAAGTTCGAAATTCATCAGTTTTGAATAATTTCGAAACTGATATATTATAAATAGTTTTTCTTTTATTTTGTAATGTACGTTTTCCATTTCTGATCATTTGTAATTCTAACATTGAATCAGTGAAATGAAAACACTTTGGATTATGGCATGCATATTATTCTCTTCATCTTTATCTCTCTCTTATCTCATATGTGTTTGATATATACGCGATTATCCGTTTACGTATTCCTCACATACTCGCGATATTGATCTTAGTGAGATTCCTACGGATCACGGACCTACAAGTGGCATCAGAGCAAAAGGTTCTAAAATCAAGCGTTTTTTACATCGATTGCATTATCAAAGATGAAGATTTGAATATTTTTACGTATCTTTCAAGTTTGAAGGTTATTTGACTCAAATTTTGATCAAACATATTGATTTTGGATTGATTGGAGGATATTTGTGATCATTTGATTACCATTTAAAGATTGAAGGATTCAAGACTGAAAGTTGAGAAGAATTTGATTGATTTGCATGATGATGCATGCATGAAGATTCCTTGAAGTTTTTCCCTCCAAAATTTGTCAAGTTTGAAAGATTCTGCATCAGATTCGAAATTAGCAGCAAATCCGAAATTATTTCAATTTCGAACTTGTGTTAGTTTCAAAATTAATCAGAGTTCAGTTTTGAAAATCTCTAAGTTTCGAAACTATTTCTTAAATTTGAAATTAGTTTCGAATTTATTTTGTCAAATTCGAAATCTTCACTAATTTCGAAATTATCTTATTTAAATTCGAAATTAGTTTCGAATTTGTTTTGACAAATTCGAAATGTTCACTAATTTCGAAATTATCTTTGTTTGTGAGAAAATGATGCCGAGTTCATCTGGATTGTCAGCTCTCGTCAGTGAGAATGAAACGGGAACGATGACTAAGCCACCGAAGCTTTCGTCACTTGTTGATTATTCTTCATGGAGTTCAAGATTCGAATCGTTCTTATCAATTGTGATTCCAAGTCTCATGATTCCTATCGAAGAAGGCTATGAACAACCGTTGTTGCATGGTCTTCCAAAAAATGTTTCCCGTTTGACTGAGGATGAGAAGAAAGAATATGACTTGGAAAACAAAGCTTATGCATTGCTCACAATGGCTCTTACCAAAGAGATTCATCAATCGGTTAAAGTTCATCGAAAATTGAAAGCGTTGTGGGATGCATTGGCAAAAATATGTGAAGGAAGTGATCAATTGAAGAAGAGTAAACGTGGATTGTTACGCAAACAGTTTAATTTGTTCAAATGTCAAGAAAATGAGACATTTGAAGAATTGGTAACACGGTTTACACTTTTGTTGGGTGAGTTGTTGTCATTAGATCACGAAGTTAAGTTTGAAGAAATGAATGAGAAACTGCTTGATACACTTCCTGAATCTTGGGATATGCATGTGATGATGATACGAGAAAACACTGATTTGTCAACTATAGAACTTGATACTTTGATTGCTAGACTTCAATCGTATGACTTGGAAATGCAAAAGAAGAAAGCTGGTACTAAGTATTCTGTTCAAAATCCAAGTTTGTATATGAAAACTCCTAATGCATCTCCAGCATCTGATTCTATTGCTTTTCTGTCCAAGATTGATGAATCTGCAAACAAATCTGAGAATTCTGATGTTGAAGTTTGTTTTGTATCAAATTCTGGAAAAAGCAGTTCTGGTAGTTCAGATAGTCAAAAGAAAAGTGTTAAAATTACTCAAGATCAATTTGCATTCTTCATGCAATTGGTTAACTCTTATGATGCTTTGTTTGTGGATGATGCTAAGAGGTTGACTGATGAAGATATGGATCAACTTGATCCAGATGACTTGGAAGAAATTGATATTCAGTGGCAGTCGGCAATGCTTGCTCGAAGAACCAAACGATTCTTACAACGCACTGGTAGAACTGAATT
>WOUH02028331.1:0-13535 GCA_009936405.2 Stevia rebaudiana
GGTTTGTTTATCTCAGAAACCTCCAACTTGCCTCTTGGTATACCAAGAACGTCATTAACCGATTGTTCATTAATTGAAATAATGTGATTTCCAACGTTCATCTCATTCCTTTTTGAATCATAATTGGAAATAAATCAGTTGGTCAACTTTGTTGATATTGTTTCAACTTTAATTGTCAATAACGCTCCAAACCCCATGCTTTCAACATCCTTTTTTTGCAATTCCGTCATTTCACCAACACAATTTTTGATGTTTACAACACCAACCCTATTTTTTACTTTCTTATCTATGAGTTTAACAAATTTTTTTCTGGGAGTCTCAACTGGTTTTACTATCTTGCTTGTTTTTTCTATAACAAAGTCGTCAAGACTATCTGCTGGATGTGTATTTGGGTTACCAACACTATCAATATTATCTATTGTTTTTGAAGGATGCACAGTTTTTTATCTGCATAAAACATACAAATATCAGTAAATAATACGTTCCCAGTAAGGAAGACAATAATTACGTTTTCATCTAGCATAAATCTCAACTAATTACGTTCCTTATACGAAATGACAGTAATTACGTTCTAACTCGTATATACGTCCAATTAAGTGTTCCTACCTTGTAATTACGCCATACATGTTAATACGTTCCATGGTAACACATCCAAACTACCTAATTACGTTCTCATAATTGACAATCAATCCAATTAATGGTTTCTTGTATGTATTTACGCTCTTGTTGTTAATACGTTCCAAAGTAGCACAAAAAAAAAAAACTAAATACGTTCCAACTAAGTTTGATAATAAATACGTTCTAACACTTATAGGAGTTCATTCAAGGGTTTCTCGTTTGTAATCACGCTCCAGATGTTATACGATTCAAACTTCATAATTACGTTCTCTAGGGTTACATGCAATGTACCTTTCCGTCTTATTTTAGACGGTTTGTCGTTGTTTGCTTTAGATCTTCTTTCTTTTGACGCAATTTTAGAGGGTTTGTCATCGCTCTTCGCCCTGAAAAATTACTTCATAAAATTAGGTTTCTATCAACAAAAACGTTATTTCGATACAGTTAAAATTACGGATTACGTTTGTAGTAGTTCGTTGTTGAAGAATCCATTATCGACGATGAAGTTCTAACTGGTTGAAAATTAAGTATTTTCGTTGATGAGTATCTGTGATTTTTGAAATTCAAATGTTCTTAACTGGAAAGGCTATGAAGACGATTTGCTTCCATGATTTTCGCGATTCGAAATATGAATCGAAAACGTTTTAATTGTAAATTTATGTTTTTGCCCTTTTCTATTGTTCCGGAGCTTTTTCTTTTGTTTTTAGAATGTTTTTAATTACGGATTTGCCACCGTCTAATCTAGTCCATTGATTTAAACGATCCGACAGCCCAAATTACGTCCTACGTTATGTACGAAATAACGTACTTATAGAATAACCAGACTCTCTCTCTATATATATATATATTGTTAGATAACATGACGTTTGGTTTGACATTCAAAATAGGGTTGGTAAGTAGATCTCTTTGATTATCAATATTATCGTAGGACCTGGTTGAGGTTCATACATGTTCCTATTGACTTAGTCAGCTTTACTATTAACAGTTAATTGAGTTTCGTGGCACCCTTTTTTAAACTTTTTAATGGAAAACATGCTTAATTACTTTACCAGAACTTATTTTATTTGTATATGCTTATCTTTGCTTATTTAAATGACACATTTAATTCTGAATGCATGTTGGATCGGGTTGAGTGATCTCAGTTAACACTCACAAGGTTTTCTGTTTTGTTTACTCACGAATAGCGAAAACACTCTTGAGTAATTTCTCACTTTAGCACTCAAATAGTTTTCAAACTTTAGCTAAGAGTAATAACACAAGTATTCAAACAAGCTAAAAGTATATTATCACTCAATATGCAAAATTGCAAACGTACATAAGAGATTACAAGTGAGTGTTTATATACTAAAGCTACAGCCGTATGCTCACATGCATTACACGTTGGATATACTAGAAACGGAAAGTATTTATGCTGTATATTATAGTACAACCAGACTATACTATAATTAATTACGAACAAGGATTTAGGAAACATGACTTGACACATTAATACAAACATGAAATGCAATTGGCATCAAATCCTTAATACAAATATTTTGTTAAGGATACATTAATGTTTGTCATCATTGAAGACAGAACAATCACAAGAATGTATTGTTTTTCAGCAGAACAATCATGCCAACTATTCGGAAGTACTGCATATAGAAGATGCTTCTTCGGCAGCTGCAGTTTATCGACAGATGTTCAGGCAGCTGATTGGCAAATGTGTTGATCTTAAGCATTCTTCTTTTTCGATAGAACATTGTACATCGACTGCACTTTGAAATTTTGCAAATCACTTGTACTACTAATAGACTATTCCTTCGGTAGAACTTTGAAATCAGTCGTCGGCATAGCTTTATCTGCCGACAGACTATGTATTCGGCAGAACTTAAACTGTTAGGAAAAAAAACCAAGTGCATGTACTTTGCACCGATACTTTTATCACAGTTAAGTCTTCATGTTCTATAGAACTATTTAACTTATTGTTTCAAGCCGATATATTAATTTATATTGATAGTTTTATTGGGTTGAAACCCTCATTCATTTGTAATTGGTCACTCCACCGTTACCGATGCTCTGGTCATTATGAACGGATATTTCCATGTTCTTTTTGTTTTTGTGATAGGCATTAGCCGGGGCACAATACTTGTCATCAGTGGCATAGCCACATATAACTAAAAGGGGGTAGCCGCCCTTCTTGAAAATATTTTTTTCAGTGGTATATATATGTTAAAATTCTGACCGACCCCCATAAAATTTTATGATCAACCCCCAATCCACCCTTAATCCAATTTTAATTTTTAATTTTATTTATATAACATTAAAACTCAAGTTTAAAATGTGCCAAACTAATAATATAAACCAGTTAAAATAAGTTTAAGTGTATTATTAATTTTTATTAACTAACTAAACTCACAATTACTATCATATATTAAATAACTTCATTATTAATTTTAATATAATAAACAAACCCGCCACTAGCCATTATGTTTTTCAATATGAAATTTTGTTTGGTTGGTCATTTTTTAACATTACCCGACCTGATTCGACCCAAACCGACCCGAAACAGAAGAGAAAAATTATAAATTAGCGATACTCAAACAACCTTAAAACATTTCCGTCCCTCATGAAAAAAATTCCTGGATCCACCACTGCTTGTCATTAGGTATGGTTGTAGACTCACGTAGATTTGCATTCACTTGTGTGTTTCATATAACGTAGCATGACACGATACATAATGTTACTTTGTCAAGTCTCAAACATGTGAGCTCATCAGCTATTTATAGTTGATCTTTTAAAGCATGTTTTTCATGTAACATTTGAGATAGCTTTGGATTTTTGCCTGGTTAGGAGTACTCATGAACATGTCCGAATATTGTCTTTCAATTATATTAATAGCTTATGCTCTTTCATTATTATATGCAATAAAGATGTACCGGTGTATTAGAAAAGTGCCAACTAGGCATGCTCCGTAAATCATATTTACGGAGCTTAACATTGATCTTTATCTCCATCTGACACTTGACCAAGAAAATGCCACGTAGGATAGCTCCGTAAATCCCATTTACGGAGCTCCTACTTTTCAAACTATCTCCAATTCTTACCCAAAAACCGTCTTTGGCTCTCGAAAATACCCAATTCAAAAAAAAATTCGTTGGTGATATGTAGTGTGATATCTACTGCTGGATTTAAAGTTGTAATCTCCGGACATGATATGAAATCTTTTTTGAAACTTAAATGACTTGAAAAAGGCGATGATGAGCAATATTGTGCAGGTGGGTCATAAGACGATATGCATTGCTATTATACCATATATCACATTGATCATTTGATATGCATAAACGTCTATATTTGATTGTATTGTTTTTGGTAATGTCACAAAGTACAAGCGTAAACTGGAAACTCAAGTTGGAAAAGAACGAGAAATACCACAACTCTTGGTTGTCATTACTTCTCAAAAAATGACATTTTGTTTTTTAAGAAGACTTTTCATTGAAAAAAAAAGCCATCAAACCAAATCATGAACATCCCAATTCCCAAATAACCCAAATAATTGTATATAAGGTCATCAATTTCTTGTAGTATGCCCATTTCGCTCGTGGATATAGTTGAATTATATATTGAATACAAACCATAAAATAAAGGAACGACGACTACAATTAACAATTTGGATCTTTCTAGGTGAAGTTATTGAATAAACCAAGACTGAAAACCAACATAAATTCTAGTACTAAAAATATAAGAGAAAGGAACAATAAAATCTATTAAATGATGGATAATAAGAAAAAAAACTAGTTATTTTATTTATTTAATACATGCAAAATGCAGGATCCATTAAATCCAAATCCTAAGTACAAGCTTTTACATAAAGGAACTGCAGAAAGTCTACTATGTTTGCTAATACAATTTAAGATTCTATTCCATCATCTATATTAAAGATGCCGTTGCCACTCAAAACAAGCATCAAATAAGAAAATGGAAACTAAGAATGTCAAATATGACAAGATGTTTAGATATTCGCCACATGCTTAGATATGGTTTCTCGATGCTAATAATGTCAAGCATAGTAATGATTCGTTGTATCATTCAGTGTCACATAACAAATCTTGTACATTAATTGGCTTCAATTATACACAACATAAGGTGCAAACCTAAGATCATCAATATTTGAAGATGCCTATATGTGACTGTAGTCGCATTCAAAAAAGCCAAAGACCACACATATATTATGGTCTAGGTCGTTAGATGTTTTTGGGTTAAACGGTTGTTGTGAAGGATTTTCAACATCGGTTATGGTTATAACGGTGGGTCATGCTAGTGCACACCTTATAAATAAAGGATTTGATATTTTTTTTTATAAAAGAAAATTTGCAATTTGACATATTTATAACTTGTTACCAAATTTGACTTGTTTAGATATCAATAGGTTGAACGTGCGTTGTTTGGGTTTAACAGTTTACATTTTGTGCTGGTTAGTTTGATATCTTTAATATGAATAACTATATGCGTAAGTGTTTAAGTTTAATTACTGGAATCATCAACCCACAACCCTTCAGGGCACCACCAAGCCAAGGATGGTTCCAATGTTTAATTTGAGGTAACGTTTAGTTTACTTATGTAATGTTTGATTAATTTATTGTCTTACTAAATTTAAATTTTTCCACACAGTATTTTAATACATTAAATAATACTTTTATTTTTAAGTATGATAGATATATATATTATGTTGTATTAAAATTTTATATTAGTTATTTCTATCAAATGATATTTGTTTCAATTAATGGTACAAAAATTATTCCTAAGGAGTCTCTTCTTACAAATTTGTACGTTAACGGTTCAAGTCATCTTTTTGTAAATAAAATGATAAATAATATTGTCAAAAGTAGTGAATCAAAATAAGTAAATTGAATATGATACAAATATAAGAAAGTGTTTGGCATGCATGAATGAGTAAAATGACTTGATCGAGTTATTACGTTTAAAAAAAATTTATTTTAGCTACCATAATTGACTGAAATAATTCACTATTTCAATTCATACGCAAGAGTAGATATAGATAGTGTGTTTTGTTTGTTTAAAAAAATTAAGAGTAATTTAGAAGGTGTGTGTTCTTTATCCGGCCAATAAATATGAAAAACCAAATGATGATGTTAATTAGGTTCTATGCTTATTTATGTATGTTGATTATTTATCTATGAAAAATCATGCCTTAAGGTTCAATTTTAAATTGTAGATAGCTGATGTTATAAGATAAAACATTCTTTATTTTTTGTAACATATATCATAATTAAATTTTAAAGATTAAACATTCAATTTTCCGTACTTTGTTCTTGTCTAATACGTTGTTCAAGATCCGGATACCATTGAAACAATACACCATTCCTAAACGCCTAAACCCCACGTATACATAGATCAAAATTCTAGTGACCAGTCATTTATCTCGATCAAGGGTCGTGATGGTAGTGGAACATCTTCAAGTTTCCATTTTTCTCCCTTTAATTTGCCTTTTTTCCTACCTTTTTATTATTTAAAAGTAAAACATGTGGTCCATGAAAAGTGTATGGAAAAATGACATGTCTTGAAAACACATTTGTTGTCTTTTGAATGATCTTTGCAAGATACGACGGTTTCAAAGTGAAAAAACAATCACCACAGCTAGTGCTAGAAAACGGTCACGTGTCGCTTTTAACTTAGTCGTGATAAGACTATTGAGTCTTATCTTTGATCACAACACTAGCACATTTCTTAAACTTGGTACATGCTAAAAGCGTACTAACTGTCAGATTAATTGGTTAAATATTTTAGTTTGTTTCATATTTAGACCATTATATATATACCCATATCTTTGTGTATATATTATATATGTTGATATGACACTTCATAGAATATACTTTGTTATCATGGAATATGAATAACTGATTAAGAATAAATAAATTGGTCAGGGTGGATGGTGTTGTCCTCGGGTTGGGTCCTGTGGGTTTTTGGGCTACACCCTCGCATAGGCATGGGTTAAGTCATGCGGGTACCCTTTTAGGCATCGAGCTTCATATATATATACATGAGGATGATTCAAGTGTATGTTTCTAGTGTTTTTTATTACTAAATGAAGTGAGAGTTGTATAGGGTACCGTTGCACATGTCAATAGATCGAGTTGTAGAAAGGGTTAAATAGGGTAAAAGTAATATGATAAAATGGTAAAATCTGATCATAGAAGATGAAGATAGGATACCCTCCACCTGGTTCACTCGTTCATGCTTATTTGTGGATTGATGATTTGTAGGTAGATATGCTTTACAAATCTTTTCGTTTTTTGTTTTTTTAGTCCTTTCAAGCTTTACTGGTGTCACTAAATGACAAATGACAAAGATATGATCCCACCAGATTAAATTATCTTATTTCTTCTATCTATTCCACAACAATTTACTTTTTATTGGCATATAAAAGGGTTACTCGACCAATTAGGTTTATCAATTATCTTATTTTTTCTAATAAGTGCAAAATAATCTAGCTATTGATAATGTATATATACATAAATCACAACTAAATTAATGAGCATCACTCACGGATAATCACCAAGTGATCACATTCGTCGTGATTAACATCGAAACCCAAAAAACAAATTAATTTTGAAAAATCACAATATTCGTTAGTAATCCATTGATAGTCACTGACAGAATCCAAATCCAAAACGATAAATGAGAGGTTTTCCAACAGGCAAACCATCTGCAGTACTCTGTCGTGATATCAGTGATAAGATTTCATATATACGTACGATTTCTGCATAGGCTTTTTAATTTTTGTACACCATGATTTCAAGCGGAGTATCACCTATTTATTTTCATCTGTATCTCCCACTAACGGATTGCTGACATATCAAACCGTCGATGGAGTTCATAAATTTGTTGTTCTTGTAAACATATAATATTAGTAGTCCATTTTAACTTTGGTCTGTCATGTTTATGATGTAAATTTGTGTTGTATATGTTGATAGTAAACACGTGTAAAATGAGTTTTCAGAGTTCTCTAAAAATTAAAAGTTATTATTTATCTTTTGTGTGAACATTTTTTAACATATGTTTACATGATATGTATAATAAAAAAGTGAACTGTTTTGTACATGTGTAAACATGTATAGATAAAGTTCTTAGAGTTCATGTAAAAAATATGAGTTCTCATTTGAGCACACCCCTATTCGTGATATCATATATAACTAAAATAGGAAGTGTGTTTTATGTGAACTTGATGTTAGATAGTTAACTAAAAACTCAATTTGGAGCATTCATATTTCAATTTGCTCTTCATTTAAAGATGTGTTACATGTGTACACATATGCTACACTTTAGAATGAAGGGCTCAGATCTAGTAACACATGTGTTACTCTTGAAATTTAGGGCTTATATTGAATATTTTGGTGAACTCTCTAAGATGAGTTTCACATAACACACACCCCACTGATATAGATGTTAAAGAAGTTTGTTATGAGTTAAATCACAATACAAACAAACATATGTGGTCACTTTTAATCTAACAAGAATAAGATGAGAACAAAACTTAAATACGGTCTACGTACTGCTCCTATCTTTGAAAAACCGCATTAGATAAAAACAAATGGTATCCAACTCTTTAAGCAGACCGATGGACCGAAATGTTGGCGGTGGGTCTAATGTTCGGTTTCCCCTTTCCCCTGGGCTTTCTTCTAAGAAAAGGGATTGTACGAGTGATATCTCTAAGGCCTAGACTTGTCTTTGGGCCTAGGTCTAGGCGATGCAGGATCCCATTCTATTTTGTTCCAGCCGACGGTCGATCGATGTCCATGGTGAAACAATCAGAATCAAAGGGCTAATTCTTCCTTGACTAGAAGGTGGTGCACTCTCAATTGGTATATGCCCCGATGCAGCAACCCATGGTTATATATCTTGGAGGATCACACCAGTGGGGGTGTTGTTTTCCCCAACTTTGATTTGGAGCATGTGAAGTTCGTTTTCTCTAAAGGTACAAGGGTGGGTCAACGCTAAACGTAGGTCATCCATAAATCCAATAAAGTTCGGGTCTTTCATCTTGTTTGCAAGCTATTGATGTGTTCGATTACTGTTATATTTGGTCTTTTGTCATTTGGAGTTCAGGTGTGGTGTGCTGGTGTTTTACTTCATGTGGTTTGAGGTTTAGTTGAGGTTGTACGACGTTTGTTTGTGGCTAGGTAGTTTTTTTTTTCTTGTGGTGTTTTGTTGTGTTTAAATATTGGTGGTTTGGTGGTTCTTAATATTTTGTGTAGTATCTTGCTAGTTTTGTGTTTTTGTTAAAAAAAAATATCTTAATTTTACGGTTAAAGAAAAAAAATAAAAACAAATATGTAATAATATTTGTGGACTTGTGGTAAGATAAATTTTGAACGAAAATCAAAAGAAAGCATCAAAGTAGTTTCAACCACGTGGATGGTAATCCCGAACCTCCGCTGCCCATACTGACCCTCAAACCTGCCCGTAATGATCACAAACTTCCATTTAACCATACCCATGCATGCACACGTAAACAACACCTTCAAAACCATGGACAACAAAACTGCTACCTTCACCTTCTTTACCTTAATGCTGTTGTTTACCATCTCCACCGCTCGCCCCGCGGCAGATTTTCCGATACCTAATCCAACCGCGGTCAAGACTGATGTTGCTTCCGGTGGTTCCAAGATTTTTCTCCCACGAGAGAAGGTTATATCTGAAGAAACCACTGGAAACAATCTTCAACCTGAATTGGATAAGACACGGAAGAACAACCTAACATTGCGTACGAATTTCACTCGGTTCCATCCTATCAACCGTCACTTCCAAGGCCGGCCTCATCGTGGACCCAAACAAGTTGGGTCGACCCCCCGCCGACCTTGCTTGAGACACCCTCAATACATGATTCCGACGATAAGGATATCTGGAAAAAGGGACCAGGTCTTCCCAAGAAGAACTGATAACTCCATATCAAAATCTTTACAGGGCGAAGTTGTAGAGAACTGGTTGAATGTCAAGCACCATTACGGTTCTCACGGACAAAATAACAACCACAACAATTACGGTGATAAGAACACAGAGAATGCAATGAAGACGAAGAATGTGTTCGATGGGGAGAAGTTGAAGAGTCTGAGACGACAACAGAAACAAAAGAAGAGTGATTACAAAGATGGATTAATGAAGAGCATTCGCAAGTTTTTGAAACACACTTTTGATTGATGATGAATTGATCGATCTTACAACTTCAACGTGTAAAGTAATGTGTATATATATATGATTAGTATATGATTAATTATATTGTATATTAGTATATATGAGTAGGATAGGTTTAGGCGTTTAGCGTTCTAAGACAAATATATGATTAGTATATCTATCTAAGTATGAGCATCATAACTAATTGTTTGTTATTGTATTTATGTTTGTTTTGTATATAAGTTATCCTATCCATTGGAGATGTACAAAGCATATTTGGACTTTAGATTAATAATCATTTATTTTGATTTTGATATACTGCATGATGATCTCTGCGCATGAAAGGTTTTGGATCTCTAAGAAAAAAAAAAAGCTGTTTCAGAGAAATTACATACACGTTTTAGGCTGTTAAAACTGGTTTTTTATGTCTTAATTAATATCGTTAACTTTGTATTAAAATGTTTTAAAATTTATGGATGGTTTATAATTATAACTAGCTTAAAACCCCCTGTATTAAATAGGGTTATATAATCAACATTTTTTTTATTATTTAATTATTACATATATTTAAAGTTTTGATGCCCCGTTTGCGATGAGCGCATATAATGTATATATGTGTGAGCTCTTGAGGGTTATAAGTAAAATTGCACTAATTTTAATGTTATTTACTTATTTTGTGGAAATAACGTTAAAAGCGTTAGGTTTGTCGGTTAATCAGGCATCATGAGCTAATGGCCTCATTGTAAGCAGCCTCTCAATTACTACAGGGTAGAAAGGCTGCCTACATCTCACTCTTCTTAGTATATGTGGGATATACTAAGTACGATGATGAGATTATGTAGTTGATACTTAATACAAATAAATGTTTAACACTTCTATAACTATAAATTTTGGTTTGTGTTTTAGAATTATTAATCAGAAACATTTTAAATATCAATTTATTTAATTTAGATGGTAATTATACAAATTAAAGAAAAGTCAAAAAATTTAAATATAGTAAAACTGTGGTTTTTGTCTCTAAGATTTGAAAAAGATTAATAGTTTGAGTCTCCTCTAAATAGTTTTTGCTCCTAACGTTTCAAGTTTAAACAGTATTGGTCTTTAAATTTTTAACAGAAAAATGTTAAGACTTGAAAATTTAAATGATTTTGAAATCAACTCTATTTTATAAGAATTAATTACACGGATGGTCCTGTGGTTTGCTCAAATTTTATTTTAGGTTCCTAAAATTGAGAAATTACATGTTTAGTCCTATAGTTTGCATGAATGTAACAAGTTTTGGATGTCAGTTATGTTTTTCGTTAAATATTCTAATATTGACTAAAATACCATTATCTTTTTTAAATATCAAATTTAAATATTTACATATGAACTCATCTAAATTTTTAAACCCACTATCACTTCGCCTCCATTTTTTTTCTCTAACTTCATAGAAGGGATCCAATTCATCATATTAGGCAATGGAGGATGATTCTAGCATTCAAGCCCACCTTTCATGAAAACAAAGAAAGGGAGTGAGTTCACAAAGGGAAACTAAGAGAAAAATAAGAGGAAGTGATTTGGATTGTTCGCGTCTCTAATCTCTCAATTTGGAGACTATCGCCATCGCACCTCACACCATAGTTTTTTCGGCCATCGTGACCCACCATCGTAGGCAGCACCGGCCAGATGCTGCTTCCCGTCTTCTAAAACTTTCAAGAAAGCTCATATATAAACTACTAGAGAGATAGAGTCGGTTAACTTATATTGTTGACTAGAAATTAGGATTGCGAGCATCAATTTCAAGCCACCAAACCCTGCAACTGATGAAAAGGCCTATGGTATAGAGTAAAGGGAAGCGTGTATGTTGTAAAACTCTCTTCCTTCCCATGGCCAGAAACGGAGATGAATTTTTGAATTCGGTTACTAATTACTTGATTGCTGAATCGACTTCTACGATTTGGAGGTTTGCTAAAGTCACATGGTGTACTGGAGGTGCTTACGATGGTGCTATTTGAAATGAGTTCTTATATAAATATTAAAATTTGATTTTTTTACACGATAAAGGTACTTTCTTCAATCTAAATATATTTAAAAAAAATTTAACTGGAAAACTTAACTGACATCCATTCTAGGGAACAAACGTGTTACGTTTGTGCAAACTATTGGACCAAACATGTAATTTCTCAATCCTAGGGACCAAGACTGAAATTTGAGGAAACCACAAGGACTATTCGTGTAATTAATTCATTTTATAATTTATGATAACAAAGAATATATATAAAAGATTAAAAAATTATGGTGTTGTCATGTGTCATTGTTTAAAATAATTTGTTAGAGTTAGATACATTTACATAATACATTTATAGGGGTGGTTCATGAGAGATAATTTTAGTGTGAGAACCAAAAATTATAGAGTTTCATCATAGAGTATAGGATTGACCTCCATCAACTCCCAATGATGCATCACATGTTCTTCTGGGTCTGTAGTGCCATCACAGAGTTTCTTCTTTGGGGTTTGAAAACGCTTTGGTATCTCAGGATCACACATTGGAGGTGCAAAGCAGGATAATCTGTGTGGTTGAGGATACTTAATTCGGGAATCGGCTTAACAATCCCCGGTACATTTGAGATCATATCCTGAAGTATTTTGAATTCCTTGGCTATTTAGGGAGTTATTCCTGAATCCTGAGGAAAATCATGATTAGCATTATTCAAATTATAAGTAATAGAGTTACCGTAACCAATTGTTCTTGGTGGGATTGGAAGTGAGATTTTCGGATCCTTAAGCATGCTTGAATAAGCAGCTCCTCGGGATATTTCAGGATAATTGACTCCTCAGGATATGTCAGGATATGAGCGTGGAGACTGCATTGGGATAAAGTCTGGGTCTTGTTCCCGTGTTGTTCTCGAATATCCAAAGTCTAGGGATCTGGACACCAGTGGTGTATATTCAGGAGCTTTTTCTTTTTCCTTTATTGCCTAACTTTTTTACTTGATCGATGAGGAACTTGTTAGTTTCTTGTTGTTGCAACATTTGCTCTTGAACCTTCTGCAAAGTAGACAAAATCTCATTATTAGATGCGAATAAAGGAGTATGTAAAGTTACCCTTGTTGTTGGAATAGTTTCCGAAACAAATGTCGTTCTTCTTATAGTGCCTACTGGCCTGCTTGAAGAATACACCGGAAGCTGTGTAGAGCCACTTAGAGCTGTCATCGATGAGGATACTGGAGCAGATGATGACTTTGCTTTAGAAGACATTTTTTGTTAAAAATCCTTGAAAGACAAAGGGTATGTTGATCTTAGTGATGAAAAAAACACTGTTTGCCCCACAGTGGGCGTCAAATTATTTCGCTAAAAAATTAACAAGTCTAAATTTTAGTTATTCCGAATTAGTTTTGTGAGGCTAAGAGTTTGAATATCTTTAAAATCGAATTAACAAGCAATTATGAAAAAATATCCTTAAGTATCCTTAAGGATAGACCAAGGATTTTTAACGAGGCTATATGTATCGTAACAAATAGCAAACACCAAAGATTTTTAGCGAGGAAAGCCCTTAATCCTTATAGATTGTAGGATCAAGAAAGGCTGATGCTGGCAAAACATCTGCTGATACAGATGTCCTCTGCTCCTGAAAGTCCAAGTTCTTCTGCTGATTCAGTCCACCAGAAGAAGTATCAACAGAAGAAGTTTTTGACGGTTGCTGACAGGTTGTCAGGCGGAACAGTGTACTGATGTTACTGTTCCGTCTGAACTTTTGTTTTCATTT
>WOUH02028340.1:0-13533 GCA_009936405.2 Stevia rebaudiana
TCCACATATGGATCCTTTGATTCGGGTTAATCATAAAATGGTTTATGAACATCTAAAAACAAGTTTTAAAACACTAAATATCCGCTGTGTTTCTTCATTTTAAATGGTTAAAATGGCTTTGATAAACTTGTTAAAACCCAACAAGGAGATCATGTGATAGGCATACCAAAGAAAGAATTTTTCTTCCTAGATTACTTTGCTGCCTGTTTGAAGGGAAAACATAAAAGAAGCTCCCATAAATCAATTACAGCCAATGTAATTGACTCCACGTTAAAATTGTTACACATGGACCTTTTTAGCCCTGTTAATGTGTTGAGTTTGGGCAAGAAACAGTATTGTCTTGTGTTGGTTGATGACTATTCTAGATATACTTCTGTTTTCTTTCTACGTAAGAAAAGTGAGAGACATCATTATTCAACTTGTAAAAAGAATTGAAAATCAAATGGGAAAAATCGTTAAGGGATTCAGAAGTGACAATGGTTCTGAATTTAACAATGATGAACTAGACTCTTTTTCCAAAGATAAAGGAATAACAAGACAGTTTAGTGCAGCTAGAACTCCTCAACAAAATGGAGTTACAAAAAGAAAGAACAGATCCTTGATTGAAGCTGCAAGATCAATGCTTGCAGATTCAAAATTACCTCTATCTTTCTGGGCTGAAGTTGTAAGTACTGCTTGTTATGTGCAGAACTGAACATTTATTGTCAAAGAGCATGATAAAACGCCTTATGAAATCATGTTCTCAAAAAAGCCACAAATCAAATTTCTCAAAGCTTTTGGATGTTTATGCTCAATTCTGAACACATCAGACAGATTATCCAAATTTGCTCCCAAAGCAGGTGAAGGATACTTCGTTGGATACTCAAGTGTGTCAAAAGCATTTAGAGTATTTAACAAAAGTGCACATACTTTACAAGAAATAGCTGATGTTGTATTCTTTGAACACAATTTTCAAACAAAATGCACTGGACCTGATTGGTTGTTTGACATTGATTCTTTTATGAAAAGCTTTGATATTTTCCCATATGATGTTGCAAGTACAAGTGGAACAAAAGATGATGATCCAGAGTTCACAAGTTTTGGGGGAGGACGGGTCTAGCCACATTTCTCTGATGATCAACCCATTACTGCTGATGAACCATCTCCGCTACTATCATCTGATTCATCAGAAAATGCAACTTCAGAACATCAGTAGTCATCTGATACAGCTGCTGATGTACAAAATTCTCCACCACTGACAAACAGTTCATCAGCAGTCCACACAGATACCATTCAACAATCATCAGCATCAAATTCTTCTGCTGATAATTCTGATGTTGAACTTAATGATACAGATTTGGATATCAGCACACTAGTTCCAACAAGTTCAACATACAGATCAGTTGAAAGAAATCATCCAGCTTCCAATATAATTGGAGATTTGTCCATAAGAACAACAAGAAGCCAATCTGAAATTGCCAATTTATGCATGTTTTCTTGTTTTCTCTCACAAGCTGAACCCAAAAACATCAAAGAAGCATTAAAAGATCACAGTTAGGTAGAAGCAATGCAGGTTGAATTGCAATAATTTAGAAAACAAGAGGTATAGACTCTTGTTGATCTGCCTAAAAATCAAGTACCCATTGGGACAAAATGAGTATTCAGGAACAAAAAGGATGATAGAGGAATTGTGATAAAAAAAACAAAGCCAGACTGGTTGCTCAAGGTTACACTCAAGAAGAAGGAATAGATTATGAAGAAGTCTTTGCACCTGTGGCCAGAATTGAAGCCATCAGAATTTTCTTAGCTTATGCAGCAACTTTCAAGTTCATGGTTTACCAATTGGATGTCAAATCTGCATTTCTTTATGGAAAACTTCATGATGAGGTTTATGTTGCACAACCTCCTGGTTTTGAACATCCTAATCATCCCTATCAGGTGTATAAATTAGACAAGGCTTTGTATGGTCTACATCAAGATCCAAGAGCTGGTATGAGACTTTATCATCTTATCTTCTTGAAAATGATTTTAAAAGAGGAAAGATAGATCAAACCTTGTTCGTGAAGCATGTTAATGGTGAGCTGCTAGTGGTCCAAGTATATGTTGATAATATCATTTTTTGATTAACAAACAAGAAACTATGTGAGGAGTTTGAAGCCTTAATGAAGAAGAAATTTCAAATGAGTGCCATGGGTGAACTCGCATTCTTTCTTGGCCTTCAAGTCAAACAATTTCCTGATGACATTTTCATCAGCTAAACAAAATATGTCAAAGACATTCTCAAAAAGTTTGACCTCACTGTTTCAAAGCCAGCTTCTACTCCTGCAGATCCAAGAGATAATCTTCAACCAGATCTAACAGGGAAATCAGTCAATCAAACCTACTACAGATCAATGATCGGTTCTCTCATGTATCACTCTGCAAGTAGGCCTGACATAATGTATAGTGTTTGTGTTTGTGCAAGATACCAAGCTGATCCCAAAGAATCCCATCAAATTGCTGTCATAAGATTTTTTAGATACTTAAAAGGAAAACCTAATCTTGGATTAATGTATCCAAAAGATGAGGATTTTTATTTAACTGCTTACACAGACAGTGATTTTGGGGGAGATAATTGGGATAGAAAATCAACGTCTGGTGGTCGTCAATTCCTTGGCAACAAACTAGTATCTTGGCAGTGTAACAAACAAACAAATGTGTCAATATCAATTGCTGAAGCTGAATACATAGCCGCTTCACAGTGTTGCTCTCAAGTACTATGAATTCAAAACCAGATGCTTATTTTGGATTCAACTTTCTTAAAACTCCAATAAAAATAGATAATAAAGCTTTTATTTTCATAACTAAAAATCCAGTACAACATTCAAAAACAAAGCACATAAAAATAAGATATCATTTTCTTAGAGATAACTCAGAAAAGGGAGTGATTGAATTAAAATATATAGGAACATAATTTCAACTTGCAGACTTATTTACTAAAGCATTAGATCCAAAAAGATTTGAATTTCTGGTAAAAAGTCTTGGTATGATGATATTTGAAGAAAATTGAAAAGATTTTGATGAGTCCCAGTATTAAAAGTATTTCAAAATACAAAAACATCAAAAAAAAAAAAAACAATCAAGAAAAATACAAAAACATCAAAAAAAAAATCAAGAAAAATACAAAAACATATCTTTTAATGTCACTTATCTGATTTTGACCTCTTGAAAAATGATAGGAATCTTTGATGAAAAGGGACTTATCAAGTATAAAATGACCAGAAAGAATTATGTTGGATTCCTCAAAGCTTTGTTAGGCTCAACTGATTCAAAGAAAATTCTGGATTATGAGAAACAAAACTAAAAGACATATGTAAGGTAATTTATCTATCTCATAATAAGGTATTTAAATCAGTTTGATTTGGAATATAAGAAGTGAAAGTTGAATTTTTAATGATCTCCCACCATAAAAAGTATATATATGCTAAAATAAAAAGACTACATTATCAACTGCACATCAACCAAATAAGTGTATTTATACACAGCAGTCTGTACATGTCTGTCTCAAAAGAACAAAAACAATTAAAAACTATTATGTGCTGACTGTACACATCAACCAAATAAGTGTTCAAAGTACATAGTACTAGTCAGTGAAGAAAAGAAAAAAACTACAAAATTAATGGTATTATCTACTTATATTATGGTAATCAAGTGGTGATCAGATATAAATCCTTAAAATATTCTAAAATTAAACTTCAAAATGTGCCTTTTTATGTTTGTGATAAGTGCTAAGTTACATCTAAATGGTACATAATTGAACAAATTCTCAGAATCTAGCTTTGGACAGATCAGTAGAGTTTAAGTGGATAAACAATACCAATGTTTGAAAATTTCAAAATCACTTTAAATTTTTCAATGAACATTCTGTTAGAGATATGATTTAAAGTGTCAAATTATTCATTAGATATCAATGTGTAAATACAAAATTAAAATTCCTTGTACAGTTTGCCAAATATCTTTTATATTGTGATTCCTCAAAATCCACTTCATCTTAAAAACAATACAAAATGGAAAGAAAAAGACCAAAAAGATTTTAAACATTCCTTTAATCATTTTTGTTTAAGATAAATTGGATTTGGAAAGTTAGCGAATATAAAAGAATGGAGTTTTATAAGGATATTCAGAACAACTAAAACAGTTGATAACTTTTCAAAACATCATAAACATTTCAAAGAAGTCTGCAGTGCTGACAAACAATCTGTACTGCTGACATTGAGGTCATCTTTGCTGAAAGCAAGAAATTCTCAAGATTTCTCAAAGTAATATGTATTGCTAATAGGTAAGTCAGCAATGCTGATGAATTAAATCTGTTATGCTGACAGCAAAAGATTCACAAGTACTTACAGCTGACAGGTAAGTCAAAATTTTATTTTCTTACAATCATGTAAGTCTTATTTCATCACTATAAGTATAATAAATTGCTGACAGATATATCCTAGTGATGATCCCTTAGTATTGACCAAGTAACAATACTACCGAACAAATTGTTCAAAGTGCTGATGTACCATATTGAACAAGTAGTATGTTACCTGAACTATTGGTCAATGCTGATGCTCAAACAATGATTTTCAAAATTCTGGTCAATTAATTTTGTTTCCTAAACAAATGATCATTGCTGATGATTATGAATAAAAAATTACCTGAAAAGTTAACCAAGTCACCTAGCTGATGTCTAAGACATTGATTACAAATGTTTAAAGTATGTGGTGCTGACAACTTAAATCACGATTGCTGACGTTAAAATTCATCTATACTGATGAACGACATTTCAACACTTAGCAAAGTTTGAGTAAAATCATTTGTTTAAGGGGAGCACGTGAGTTTAAATGAAATCACGTGATAGACTGATTTTATCAATAAATGTTTCACTTTTAATCCTCGTACTCAAATCTGAAAAACTATAAAAAGATTTTAAATTCACTACTATCACATATCACCTTCTAAATCATACTTACGTGAAATCCTCTCATAAGAACCCTATAACTTCATAAATCGTCCCTCGAAAACTTCAAATCTTCAAAATTTCTTCATCTTTAAGTTACAAATCCTGTTAATCTACTATACTTAAAGGTTAATAACGAGTTATTCATCTTAATTTCATTGAAAATCATCACCTGAATCGAACCCTAACTGATAATCGTAACGATAGTACCCAAAAGTAATTTTAGCGAACCCGATATGATAAAATCAACTGAATACATGAAATAACTCAAATCAGTTGATTTTAGGGTAGGATTAATTAAAAACTGACTATTTCAAGTCATAGTTCAAACTTATCCTAATTTGTTTGACTGTTTTACGCAGATATGGCTCTTTTCCATTATTCAAGGGATCACAATGTGTGTGCTTTTCTCAATGAAACACACCCAAGAGCACATGGGTTTAGAGAAATGCTGCATTTCATCAACAGAACACATTTAGTGCATTCTCTTACTACTAAACCAGTCATATACAGACAAATGATAAATGACTTTTGGACCTCAACAGTAGAAACTATTCATGATGATCAACAAACCATCACTGCAATAGTAGGTGGTTAAGAATTGATTATATCAGAACAAATAATCAAAGAAGTTTTACAATTTGGTAATGATCAAGATGGTGTTATGGAGATAAATGAAGATGAAATACTAGGATTCTTTGAGAACTTCATTCGTAATACAGGTGGTATGCCAAGAAGACAAATTTTGAAAGGAAAAATGGGTCCAAAGTGGAAGTTTCTAGCACACACCCTTCAACACAGTTTATCCAAAAGGAGATCCAGATGGTTTGAATTACCTCTGGGATTATCATCTATGATGATGTGTGTGTTATTATCTGCTCCTTTCAACTTTTCAAGGACAATTTTTAATGGAATGGTCTCAAACCTGGATGCACAAGACTCAAAATTTCTGATGTATCCAAGATTTCTGCAAATGATCATTAATCAACTCCTTCCAAACACTCAACATTATGGAGAAGTTATCCATGATCTCATCCATCAAGAAAACGGTGTATTCTCTCAAATGAGAAGGGGAACTTTTGATGGTGGGGATGTTGAATTCCCACAGATGTTTGTTGATTTACAAGATGCACTGTTAGGTGAATAGGGTGTAAATGTGGATGTGCATGACAATGCCACACCAAATGAATCTGATATTGAAGATAGTGAAGGTAGTGAAAATGGTGAAAGTGATGGTGATGGTGATAATGATAATAACAGTAAAACTGATGAAAGTGACAGTGATGAGTGTGGTAATAGAAGTAATTCTAGTAACCATGATGATGATGAAGGAGATGATGGTAACCAGTTTAATGAGCAAGCTTATTCTCCACCACATGAAATTCAATCCCTACTGATCCAGTAATTTACAGGCAAGACCTGATGATCAACAAGCAGATGCACATCTTGATCTTTCTCCTAATCATTCTCCTTCCAATGCTGCAACAGAAATTTTGTCAATATCTACTGCTCCTGTAGATATTGATAACCAAGAATTAAATGATGATGCAAACTCACAACTACAAGTGACTGAGGAAGTAAATTTCTTAGAAGAGATAAATCTCTTTGTAACAAAAGAACTCAATCTGTCTATCACACAAGCAACACAGTAGCTACAATCACAATCAAATGAACAAGAACATGAATCATCTCAACAGCAACAACAACAACTTCAACAACCAACTTTACAACTGTCCTCTGTCGCAAAAATGGTTCCAACATTGTTAAGCTTTCACTCTGCTCAACTTGAAGAAAAAGACAAATTGATAAATCAACTATTAGCTGAAGCATCTGAAGCTGATGAATCATCTCAATTATATATTCAAAATTTTCAATCAATTATTGATGAACAGAGTGCTGAGATTTCAAGATTGTTAAATAAGCTTGAACAAAAAGATGAACACATTGCAATTCAATCTGAATATATCGAAAATCAAAATGCCCATGTGGCTGAGCTAACTGCTGTTGTATCTCATGTTCAGAGGTGTGATGAATATGTGGCAAAATTCAAAAATAATCTAAATGCTCAAGCAGATGAAATTGATAGGCTTACAGCTCAACTATCAGAAAATCAGAGAAGTCTTCTCTTAATAATTAAAGAAAAAGAAACCTGGTCAATCAGATTTGGTGTATTGAGAAGTGAAATAGCAACTCCTGAAGTTGAGTTAAAAAATACTCATGATGATCAAGATAATAAGTCAAAACACATCAAGCAGTTGTAAGCTAATATTAAAGTCTTAAAAGCACAATTAACAACAAATGTTGATCAAAGTAAAAATGCTCAGGCTGAGATTCTCACAGAATTGAAAGAAACTATTGCATCAAAAGAAGTTCAAATCATTTCTCTGCAAGAATTTCTACTTACAGCATTTAAAAGAAAAACTAAAAGAGCTTGAAAGGAAATTTGAAAAAGCTAGTCTTGATGCTCAATACAAAGAAAAACAATTAAAATCTCTTCAAACAAAATTTAACAAGTTGCAGCAAGAGGTTGAAAGCAAAACCAAAACATTGCAAGATTCTGTCATAGAAGTGCGCAGGTTAAATGCTATTGTTGCAAACTCAAAACAATCTGATAAAACGATTAATGATCTCAATGAGAAAATCAAAGAGCTAGAAGAAGAAGCTGATGAGAGAGAGAAAATGCTTGAGACATTGAGAAATGTGGTTGAAGACTTTGAAGCCAAAATCAAAGATTTGAAAGAACAATTAGATGTTGCTCTGGCTCTCAAAGAAAAATCTGATGATGATGGTGATAACAATGATGATAATAACAATGATGATGGAGATGATGCTCCCTCCAAGAGGGAGAAAAGAAAAGCATCTGATGATATCTCTGAAAAACCATCAAAAATCTCAAAAAAGGCTTCTCCTGAAAAACCAAAATTTCCTCAACAAGCTCAATCAACAGATCCATCTGCAGAGAAAGCTCAAGAAGTTGTTGAAGTAACTTCAACTGGTGAGTTAAATCCAGAATTCAGAGCTCAAATATTTTTAAAATACAAGTTTAATGACATTCTAAAGAAGCTCAATAATGATCCAGTAAATTATGTAATTCCATCTTTTGAAGAAGTTACACAAAACATTCCTAGCACAGCAGTTGATATAGATTTTATTAGAAAGCAACTGGAAATTTTGAATAACAGACAAGAAAAGGCCAAGGGTAAAGTAAAAGTTCCTGAATCATCAAAGCCAAAATCAAAGTTTGACAAGAAAGGTCAGTATAAAAGGAATGAAAGAAAAGTGGAATCCTTGAAAAATATACAGAAAATGTCCATAAACAATGATGGGAACTTAATAGTGGAGTGTGCTGATAAGAGCTATTTGTTCACTTGTAAAGAAGATTTCTCAAAAATGGATTTTGGCTCTTTATCTCAACTTAATCAAATGCCAATCTTCTACTCAAGAGAGGATCTAAAAGCTCCCATGGATCAATTCAAAGGGATTATTCATCATCTTGTATTCTCATGCAAAACAGATCATGTCAAAGAAGAGAAGGATGCTTGATAGTGAATAAAGTTGATAATGGTGACTGCTGGTGATTTTGTCTGGTGTGCTGATAAAGGTTTTTATATATATGCTGTTTCAGAGACTCTGAAAGGTACACAGGGATCATCGTGGTTAATTGTAGGAAGCATCATCTCAGGGGGGAGATTATTAAGCTTCCCCTACGAGATGATGACTTGCCCACAATTAACAGGTTCTTCTGCAAGCTTTAATTCACATTAAGTCCATTTAATGATGGCAAAGTTCTAACCTTTCTCTTTTATTTTGATTATTTGCTTTAAACAGATTTGAGGATGATGATTACATAATATAAGTCAAATCCATGATCTATGTGGATGTATTGACAGGCTCAATACATATGACACATAATGGTCTTGCTTTCTAAACCTTAATCAGTTTTATTTATGACAATTGAATGATAAATATATGTGTCTTATGTTATTTCTGTTTAGTTATGCAAGATTTGCAAAGTATTCATGGTTGCTGACAGCTAGATTGGAGTTCCTGATATGGATAAGTGTTAACTTCTGATGTACATCATTACTGTTGATGAGGAAATTGGATACTTGAAAGATAAAGTATTCCTGAATGCTGACAAGTAAAGATCATATTGCTGACGTTATGATGCTACTGCTGACACTTAAAACTTAGAAGAAAATCTATGACAAAATGCAGTCTGTGCTGCTAACAACCAAATTTGTGGGTGCTGACGTTCATTTTTGTTGCTGCTGATGTACAAAGTTAGAATTAAAGACTTAGATAGATTTTCTGTTTATTTTCACTTGTAATGACGTCAGCTATGACTTAGATAACTGATGTGACGTTTGTTTGTTATTTTGGTTAGTACTAATCCGTTAGGGCAGTTAGGTTAGATCTGGAATTCGCCAATAAATAGGTCTGTCATAAAATCAGTCCGTACGCTTGTCAATATACGCTTTTACACACTTTAACACACAGTAGTGTAATTCTCTGATCATTTCAGATCTGATTATCAATACAACTGCCCTTATTAATCATTTGTTCTTATTAATAATGACTTGAATATTAACTGTTTGGGTTTTATTAATTAGATCTTATCCAAACTTGAATTGATTGTCAGTTTTCGCCCTGTAATCAATTGAAATCATGACTTATTGTTCTTAGATCAGATACAGATCTCAATCCTGACAGTAAACGGCATTTCCTGCGACACTAATGCTTTAGTCTCGCTTCCAGCTGCCTCATTTTCTCCACCAACTGAAACAATGGCCCTTTCAGTGTTATCAACCACTTTCTTTGGATTAGGACATTCATGAAGAAAATGACCCGGCTCGTGACAGTTGTAACACCATAGTTTTTCTTTGGTGAACTTTACCTTACTGATATCAGACTGCCCCAGGGATTCGACAGTTTGTTTTGGCAAAGTTCCTAGCTCTAAAGACAGCATTTGCTATATGCCATGTTATGTCCATCTCCTCCATGTCCTCAGGATGTATCTGTTCAAGCTCACACTCTACAACAGCAAATGGAGGTATCAAATTGACTGAGCTCAGAGCTAATGAACATTTCAACAATCCTGCTACCAATGCGATATTGTCAAGTGCTTCTTTAGATATTGTGGCAGATTGCACAGGACTGGATGACGATGAGTTTCCACTAGCATCCTTGTTAGTGGATGCTTGAGGGGCACCAGTAGATGAGGTTGGCATTACAATCTTCTGAACTAGATAAGCAAACGACGGTTGAGATATAAACGCACTATTTAGATGTTTGTATGGTTCATGGCTCGTTGCTGATCGTTCATCTCATAAGACTTAATGACTGACACCATTTCAGTCAAGCTCAGATTGTCCAAATTCTTTGTGGACTTGATGAACCCCACATTCATATCCTAGTTTCTGGGCAAAGCATTCAACAACTTCTTGTTTATTACCCCTGTAGAAATTTTAATTATTTGCAGTCCTCATTTCTGTAATCAGAGACACAAACCTCTGAATTTGATCATACAGGCTCTCATTTACCACATAATTAAAGGTATTAAACCTCTGGTTATGCATCTCGATTCTAGACTCCTTCATTTCTGAATTTCCCTCATACATGTTGATCAGGGCACTCCACAATTCCTTCGCATCAGTAATCTCTCGAAAGCACTGAGAGATTTCAGGAGTCAAACCTTGGATGATGTAGCCAAGGGCTTGTTCATCCTCTTCAACGATTTCAAAATCCTCATTTGTGTAATTTTCTAGATTTTTAACGATCTCGTTTCTCTCAAGATCCTTATAAGTAATTTCCCTTTATCCTCTAAGTATCACTCGCCACAACTTGGGTCTTTTGTTCGAATGTTTTTTCAAACCGATACTTCCATTCAAGGTATCCAGCAGTAGATGACAACCTGGGAATTCGTGTGGTAGTTCCCATGATCGCATCGAGATCATTGTTCTTATTGGCCAGTGCAACAGCTAAAATGCTCGACGAATCCATTTAAGTCAAGGAAAACCTGCAAAAACAGTTAGTAGTCCAAAGTTTTAAAATTCTACTTTGATCACGAGTCAGTAATTCCTTTCTCGAGCTCATATGAACGTTCTCGAGTAATTATGAGTTTCTCGAAAGTGAATTCGAGAACACCTACATGTACTCGAGAATGACAACAAATATCCGAGAACACCATCGAGAAGCCGAGATATCCTCCGAGAACAATGTCGATAACTCCTTCGAGAACATTGTCGAGAAAGTCTTCGAGAAACACTTCGAGAACTGAAACACGAGGACTCGAATGTCGAGATCTTCCAACATACTCCGAAAATTGCTAGATTTGGTCAAATCTTCTAAAACTTTAGCCCGATCTTTCAAACAAAATCTTCTCCCTAATTTTACTCAAACTCGATCAAACTCCACTTTTCTAACAAAAGCAGCCCGAATCCACGAAGAACATCAGAACCTTAACACGTCTAAAAGCTCCAAAAATCCTTCTTCTTGCTGTATCGATATTGTCAACGAGTCAAACACTTGTTGTTTGGCTCTAATACCAATTATTAGTCCCTATTCAGGATCTAAACCGATATCGATTACGAAATACTAACAAGACTTGTGGAATAGAATTATTAGTATGCAAGAAGAACAGAAAGAACACAAAAACGATGAACAAAAGATGAAGAACTATATTAAATGATGACTAAGTGCACTAGGCCATAAAGAGGCGGCTGGTACATGAAGAACACAAGAGCACCACCGTAAACAAAGTGATTGACCTAATAAATGACTAGGAGACGAGTTTATATACCACTCGTTTACAAAATGGCCTTTGGCCCAAAACAAACCTGATCATACTAATCGAGAACCCATTTAGTAACTCGAGAACCTAGTTTACTAATCCGAGAAAGCACAAAACTCTAGTTCATGTCCTAACAAAAAGAATGTTCGATAATTTAGATTTAATGATTTCGCGTTTTGATTATCGATTTTAGATTATAAGTGTTGTGTTAGTTTAGTTAGTGAATAATATTTATAGTTTAGACGATAATTTCTATTCTTATATGTTTATATAATAATTTTTTATAAAATTTTTATTAAATAATATATTTTATTTAACAAAACTTATTATAATTGATTGCAAAATTTTATTTCGCAAATAATATTCTCAAATTCATTTTTTTCCTAGTTTAAAATTTGTATATTAACTTTTTAAATTAGGAGGTTAAAATAACTTTTCACAGACTTTAACAAAAAATGATTTTTATATTTTTATTAGAATAGAATTTTAATTTGATGGATTTTGATATAAAGTTGAAAAAAAATGGATTAGAAATGAATTAGCATGATTATTAAAGTTTATTATATTTAAAGTGATTAAAAATTGAAAAAGAATGCAAATATGAAAAATGGGCGTCGATAGGGTTCGAACCCTGGTCCTCTGGTTCATGTGTTGTGCACCCTAACTATCTCGGCTAGGTGTCTTACTCAAACATATCTTGAATTTGTTTTATTTTAAGTGATATTGCTAGTTCTTCCCAAAACCAATTTAGCTTACGAAACCTAACTCTAATCGAATCAAATTGAGCATTTCTATGTGTTAAAGTGATAAGTTAACTTAGGGATTTTGTAGAGCAGATAAAAAAGGGTTGAATGGTATTTATACCTTCGATTGACAATGAGGAGGAGTGGAGATCGAATCTGGCGATGTGGTGGTGGCGACGAGATGGATTTTCCGGCCACAGTTTTTTATCTATTGCTTGCTGGTTAGTTTTATGAGTGCATGGATGTTTAAAATCGAGAATGAGGTTGACTGTGGGTGCTATTTATGCATGATGGGTAGTAATGGACCACGAGAGTTTCTTGGGTTTTGATCAAGATGGAGACTTCAACTGAACCACGGTTTCAGAGGGAATGTTCGGGAATTAATGGTGGATTCAAAGTCGAGGAAAGGATACGAGTCAGTAGGTGTGATTTTGGGACTGATTTGGTGGGCGGAAATCACAGGAAGTCCCTGGTTTGTTTTCGGGTTCGACTAGATCCGATGGACGAAGAAGGAGGGGTCCACGGTTGTGGATATGATCCATGGGTTGCGTGATTCAACTGTTGGCAGAAAAGGTCCTTACAAGTTTTGTTGTTCTGATTTTGGACACCATGTCCCCATTAAATTTTTATAGAGTTTGTTTTCTATAACTTTGGCCACCCAATATGTTTATTTTACTTAGGATTATATAAAGATTTATAATATTAGAGTTTTTAATTTTGTAATTTCTATAACATTTATATTTTATATATTTAAATGATATAAATGTAAAGTTATATTCTTTATGATTTTTTTATTTATGTCTTTAAATTAATATTTGTTCTATTCTTTTTTATAATTTTATTAACATAATATATATATATATATATAGGAGGGTTCTTTTGAAAACCAATGTTTAGTGAAAACCAAGAAAACCAATATCACTACATAAATACATATATGTAGATAATACGATATACATACATGCAATATACAAGTTACATATATGTAAATTGTGGTTTGTAGTGGTTTTCATGGTTTTCATGAATTTTAATGGTTT
>WOUH02028378.1:0-13532 GCA_009936405.2 Stevia rebaudiana
AGTTTATCCATCTAGTTCTGTTTACCTTTTTACTTTGATCATTTTTGATAAACTTTACAATAGCTTCACAATCAGTTTTGACTGTGAATTCTTTGTGTAAAAAGAGTTTAAATTTTTCTAAAGCATTTATTAACGCTTGAATTTCAAAATCTAAACTTGTCCATGAATTTTTATTCTGAAAATTTCCACTGGCATAAGCACAGGGTTTTTCTTCTGTCTTAGGACTGTATTTATTTGGTTTGCATAGAAGGACTGCTCCCCATCCTTCTTTGCATCCATCTGTTTCTATTATTATATAATCGGTTGTAAGTGGTAATTCTAAAGGGTTTATTAGAGTTACCTTTGTTTTTATTTCTTTTACTAATTTCATGTCTTCCTTGTTAAAAAACCTTTGACCATTTTTTGTAGTTTTACTGTATAAAGGTCCAACTAACTTTGATAAATTAGGGATAAATTTTCTTGCATAGTTTACTAATCCCAAAAATGCTTGTATTTGTTTTAAACTTTCAAATTTTTCTGGAAACTCAAGAATTTTTGTAGAAATGTGTTTTTGTAATTCGATTTTTCCATTACCAATTTCTAACCCCATAAAATCTGGGTATAACCAGCTTAAGTTGGAAGAAAATTTTAAACCATGGACAGCATTTACATGCCCCGAAGGACAGTTCGAATGGAATGTCCTAAGTTTTGGTCTAAAAAACGCTCCATCAATCTTTCAAAGATTTATGGACGATATTTTTCTAAAATACAGCTTTTGTATGGTTTATATTGATGATATTCTCGTCGCTAGTGAGACCATACAAGAACATGAAAAACATTTAAACCAAGTTTTAGATGAAATTGTTAAAAACGGTATAGTAGTTTCAAAAAAGAAAATGGAACTTTTTAAAAGAAAATTTTCTTTTTTGGGGTTAGAAATTGGAAATGGAAAAATAGAATTACAAAAACATATTTCTACAAAAATTCTTGAGTTTCCAGAAAAATTTGAAAACCTAAAACAAATACAAGCCTTTTTGGGATTAGTAAACTATGCTAGAAAATTTATCCCCAATTTATCAAAGTTAGTCGGACCATTATACAGTAAGACAACAAAAAATGGTCAAAGATTTTTTAACAAAGAAGATATAAAATTAGTAAAAGAAATAAAAACAAAGGTAACTCTAATTAATCCTTTAGAATTACCTCTCACAACCGATTACATAATAATAGAAACAGATGGATGCAAAGAAGGATGTGGAGCAGTCCTTCTATGCAAACCTAATAAATACAGTTCAAAAACAGAAGAAAAACCCTGTGCTTATGCCAATGGAAATTATATATATATATATATATATATATATATATATATATAGGAAACTTATCTTTTATCCGATTTGCAATATGTCACTATACTATGTCTTGGACTTTTTTTTATCAAACTTATTATCCAAATATCCTTGATAAAGTTAAATAATCGTAAATCATTTTTATGTAATATAAAATTGGGTGAGGTTGGGTTGTGAACGTGGGTGTAATATTAGATGGTGGTTGAGTTGTAATAAAAAGCTGGACGCCTATATACATACAGTTGGTGCTGGTAAAAAATACAGTCAACGCCTATGAATTCTTGGTCAAACACCTGTAAACATGTGGTCGCCGCCTATAAAGTATGATTCAACGCTTGTATTGGATTAGTCAGACGCTTATAAATATACGAGCGTCGCCTGTAAAAATGACAGCCAACGCCCATTAATTTTGGCCAAACGCCTACGTATTTGCAGGCGGGAGCCTATAAATTTGAGAGCGTCGACTCTAAATTTGTTGGCGTCGCCTGTAAAAAGTACAATCAGCGCCTCTGAATAGCTCGTCAAACGCCCATGTATTTGAGGGCGTGCGCCTATGAATTTGCGGGTGCCGCCTCTAAAGTAAGATTCAACGCCCGTGTTTAAAAAGTTAGATGCCTATGTATTTGCAGACGCGCGCCTGTGAATTTTTGGGTGCAACCTTTAAATACAATTTAATGCATGTGTTCAAAAAGTCGGACACTTATACATTTGCGGATGTTGCCTTCTCTTTTACAGGCGTCATGTGTTTGTTTATGGGCGGCCCCTGTTTGTTGAACACGGTCTAATAGTCGTATATTCTCATATTTGTACGTATAACGTATATATTGGCGCCAACGCCTTGACACGCTTGACAGACAGGCGCCGCCGCCTGTAACATAAAATTTATCAACACGGGTGTGTGTACACAGGCGGAGGCGTCTGTGTAGGACATATGTCGTATTTTTATTGATTTTAAACACAGGCGTCCGCCTACAAATATTCGGGCGCCGATGCCGGTAAATTGATGGACATTTTGGGGAATATGATTGTGAAATTGACACTTTTGTAATTATAGATAGTGAAATGGTTATTTTAAGAATTTTCCTTTGATTATTCCCTTAGTAAACTATTGTAATGTAACGGATCCAGTTTATTATCTTACGCGTGCACAAAAACAAAGATTAAAATACTACTTAGTAATTACGGAGTAAAATAAAACAAGACTTGTTTTCTCAACGAATTTAAAAAAAAAAAAGGATATCATTGTTTTTGTTTGTGGAAGTGGAGGCTCCACCGTTAATTTTGCAAGTTGCATCTGTAAAACAGACATTTATATAAGTTTTAAGGGTCTAAGCTTTTAAAATTACAAATATAGTATCCCTATACTAAGAGATGCCACCCACCACCAGTAGGCTAAACAATAGAATTTAAATGTTTCGGTAACAAAACTTAATTAAAAACTCAAGATATTGAATTTGGATGTGAGATTAGAGGATTCACATCCCATTCTTCATCCCCATCTCTATAATATAATTAAATATTATTTTTTTCTAAATTTATATACATATTTTGTTTAACCCTTCAGATCCCATTCTCTATCTCAATCTATATTCTACTCACAAACACTTATTTTATTATTTATTCTCTCTCCTATAAACTCACAAAATAATTATAAAGATTCTCTAAATTTAGAGAATCTCTATTGAAAAAATTCAAAATTTTAGAAATAGAATTGAATAGAGAATGAGATGTAGCTACACTTTTCTCTAGAATAGAGAATGAGATGTGAATGCTCTTACTTAGCCCGTGGATGGTATGATAGTCTGTACTACATGCTACAGCTTAGATTGCATAAAGGAAACATGGTAGGTGTAAATGTTACGTTCAAATTGATAAAGAGCATGTTCAGTTAGTTATGTAGCCATCAATTTTACTTTTAGGCTATACGGCTTCTTTGTAAATTCAAGACTTATTTCATTATAGGTTACTATTATGTTAGATTAGTTGCATCTAAGATGATGCTATCTGGATCTAATCGAAGAATATCTTCTATATGTCGTCATTATGGAATGGTAAATATAAATCATTTACTTCTCTGTTGCTTATTGTAAGGTTCAATAACGTCTCCTAGAGTATATGATGTAACAACCCATAAAATCCAAAAACCGGACAATGAGGCCCAAAGAGAATATTGGGCTCACCTAAGCCCGAATCCATGGAAATAGGAGCCCAAGAGTGATAGGTTTTTTTTTTTTTTTTTTTTTTTTTTTTTTTTTTTTGGGTGAGTAAGTGCGAAAAGTACAAGTGTTTGAAGTGGAATACGAACTATGAACCGATCACCAAGTCGAATTAGTGAATATATACTGAACTATGATAATTAGGTGTTTATACTTTATAGTATTATATTGTGGATATTAGTATTAATACGTGATCAGAAAGTCGATTAAGGCAGCCCAAAGCAAAGTGCGTTTGCGAAAAAGCGGTAAAACCACGGTTAACACGTAATTGTCAGCTTTGACGAGTCAGTCGTCATGTCGCGTGAATTTAAGTGAAAAAAAATACGAAATACATATTTATGTATATTAGTAATATTAGAAGGAAGTGAACGACATTTGATGCACAAAAACGAAAAAAAAATTGTTACACGAACTTAGTACGTGATGTTAACACGTTTTAACGTATTTGCTCATCGAGGTATTTACGTTGTACGAAATAATATCTAGATAATTTTTAAATTATCAAACAAAAGTTTTCGGTTGGGAATTACTAGACGATGACAAAATATCAAGACGCGAGACATGTTTGTTACGAGTTAGAAGACGGTTAAGTTTAATCGAAAACCCTAATAAAGCGTTCCTTGCCCTTTACTTTTTGTTTTCAAAAACAAAACACACACTTCATTTGTGTGTGTGCGCGCGTCCGATCAAGAGAAAAGGAGCAGCCGGGTCTTTCCGGCGACGGTGGCGCAACAGCAACCGGACCACACGGCGACGACGGCAACACCGTTTTGGTTTCATCTCTTTCTCTCCCTTTTTCTAACATCGGCTAGGGTTTGAGAGGTGGAGGAGGTTCTTTCGCGACTTCGGCTGTAGAAACAAGAAGACAGTGAGCGTGGTGGAGGTTTGTGTGTTGCGGTGGTGATGATCGTAACCGGAGACGGTGGCGCAACAGCAACCCGACCACACGGCGACGACGGCAACACGGTTTTGGTTTCATCTCTTTCTCTCCCTCTCTCTAAGATCGGCTAGGGTTTGAGAGCTGGAGGAGGTTTTTTCGCGACTTCGACTGTAGAAAGAAGAAGACAGTGAGGCGTGGTTAACAGCGGGAAGGAGCCGCTGCCTCGACTCCGCAGCGGCGACACTGTGGTGGTGATGGTCGTAACCGGCGTCGATGGGGGTTACGGGTTGAGAGTAAATCTTGATTGGCGGCGATAAGGTGTTACGACGGTCTGATTGTCTCCTCCCCAAGCTAAAGAAGCAGCCGCGGCTAGGGTTCCAATTCCGACGAGTCAAAGGTTAGAAACCGGTTTCTTGGATTCCGATCCGTTTAACATGCTCTTCTACTTGTTTCTATCAATTTTAACGTACGATAGTGTTATGATTTGCTCATCTATAGTAATCTTGGAAATTAACCCTAATTTCATTGTCTTTGAAGGACACATGTTTCCTTCTTGATGGTGATGCTATGGGATTAAGAATGGCAAAGTTTTGGGATAAATAACGGTGATCAGGTAAGCATTTGAACTAGTTATGATTTTGTATCTGTTACGATATGCTTTGTTCATTATGCCTAATATGGACGGACTACTGTTAATACTTCTAATGTAATATTATTAATCTGTTATGTTTATTTGATATTTGTGGTAGATTTACTTTGTTTATACCCAATATCAGGATACATCGGAGTTTAAAGAATTTGAATCAAGAACTAATGAACAAACTTTTTGCAAGTCAAAGGTATTCTTTCATTGAATTGACAAATATTCTTTAATGTTTAGATATTAGTTTGATCATTGATATGATCTCACAGCATAATAACACTTTTGATGTTGCTGTAATCTATCATTACAAAATTAATTCTTTGTACTAAAATGATAGCAGATAAAAACACATAATAACTCATTTAGAAACTTTCTGTTCATTTCACCAGTACTACCCTTTTATTCACTAATAGTCTAATAAAAGCATAATAACCTTTTCTCTTATGTTTAATTAAATCATCCTAGCTTTTTACTTAAAACTTCATTTCTTATGCATCATTTCATCATTAATAGCCATTGACTTTAAAAAATAGATAAATTTTTCTAGACTCTTCAAATACACTAAGGTTATAAACTATTTACAACTTTTTGTTGCTCCTGGTCTTATTTTTTTACTCAATTCTGAACTTGAAAAAACTTATTTATAAACTTTTTGTACTTTTCACAATAACTTTTTTATTCACCGATGTAAGTTTTTTCCTTTTCCTTTGTTATTAAGTCATCTTTGCTTTTTAAATGTTACTTCAAATTTTTTGCGTCATTTCATTACAAATAGTTATTTACTTTAGTAGTTTGACTTGTAAAAAACAATTTTTTTACTATTCGTATTTTTTTTTTTCATTTTTTATTTAATCAATATTTTTTTAGAAAACTTCAAGATATTTTAACTTTTTGTTGCTACTGGCCTTCATTTTTTACTTAATTCCAAACTTGACAAAACTCATTTATAAAGTTTTTGTACTTTTCAATACTACTCTTCTATTCATTATTACAAAAATTTAATTTTATAATGAATCTTAGTTTTTTTACATGTGTGACTTCAAATTTTGTGCATCATTAAATCATTGACTTTAGTAGTTTGACTTAAAAAAACTATTTGTTTTACAACTTATTAATTAAACTTCAAGGTTCTTAAGTATTTTCTAAATTTTACATTTTTGTTGCTTTTGTTCTTCATTTTTTACCTAATTCTAAACTTGACAAAAAGCATTCTCAAACTTCTAATTTCTTTCTCTACTACTTTTTTATTCATTAATGTAAGTTTTTCTTTTATATCTTTATTAATTTTTTTAGCTTTTTACATGTTACTTCATCACAAATAGTCACTGACTTTAGCAGTTTGAATTTTCTTAAAAAAAACCTTATGTTTTAAACTGTTTAATTAAACTTAATTCCAAACTTGACAAAACTCATTTTTATACCTTTTTATGCATCAGTTAATCAATAAATCATTGACTTTTAAAAAATATGTGTTTTTAAACTTTTTGATTAAACCTTAATGTTTTAAACTATTTTTAACTGTTTACACTTTTATTGGTCCTGTTTATTTTTTCCTCAATTTCAAACTTGACAAAAATCAGTTTTCGATTTTTTAGTTTTTTACTGTTACTCTTTCATTCATTAATCCAAGTTTTTCTTATTTATTATATTAAGTCATCCCAGCTTTTTATATGTTACATTAGATTTTATGCATCATTTCATCTCTAATAGTTGTTGACTTTAGTAGATTTACTTTTAAACAAAATATTTGTATGCTTTTAAAAGCCTTTAATTACAACTCAAGACTTTTTATTTTTTCTTGCTCGAGATCTCCATTTTTTATTAATTCCAAACTTAACAAAACTCATTTCTTCTCTTATTGTACTTTTCACTACTATTACTCTTCTAGTCATTAAATCTAGTTTTATTTTTAAAATAATCTTAGTATTTTACTTGTCACTTCAAATGTTGTTTATCATTTACGAGAATGGTTCATTGGGGAACCTTAAAAAACTGGGGAACTGGCTCAAACGAACTTCTATTGAGCTTAGGTTTAAGTTTTAAGGTTTAGTTTCTTCAATTTGGAATTTAGAGTTTAGGTTTAGCTTCAAGGTTTTAACTTTTAAGGTTGAGGTTTTAGGTTTAGAGTGTAGTGTTTTCAACTCGATTGGAGTTTTTTTGAGCCAGTTTCTTAGTTTTTTGAGGTTCCTTGGTGAATCTTTCTTAATAAAGTCATAAGGTTCTATATGTATCAAACTTTTTATGTATCAATTTTGTTAATCATCAAGGATCTATACTATTTTCAAAATTTTACCTTTTTGTTGACCCCGTTCTTAATTTTTTACTTAATTTCGATCTTGACAAAACATTTTCAAAGTTTTTGCACTTTTCACTACTACTATTTTTTTTATTAATGCAAATTTTAAAAAATTATATTAAATCATCCTATCTTTTTACATGTTACTTCAACTAGTAATTTTACCTATTTTTCCAGAAAAAGAACCTTATGTTTTTAAAACTTTTTACATAAATGTCAAAGGTATAAACTATTTTCCAAATTTTACCTTTTCGTAGCTCTCTCTATAACTTCATTTTTTACTTGATTTCAAAGTCATAAACTTCTTGTACTTTCACCACCACTATTTTTTTGTTCACTAATACAAGTTTTTTTTAATTTCTAATATCAACCTAGCTTTATTTTTGTGATTTCAAACTTTATGCATCATTTCATTAGTAGTTTAACTTTTTAGAAAAAAATCAATATTTTTTAAACTTCAAGGTCTTCATTTTTAACTAAGTCTAAAAGTTGACAAAACTCATTTCTGAACTTTTTTATACTTTTCACCAATAGAACTTCATTTTTATACTTCAATTTTATGCATAACTTTATCCTACTGTTGTTTTGGGAGTTTTACTTGTCTTTGACTTCAATAGTTTGACTTCAAAAAGCTATAGGTTTCTAAAATCTTAAATTAAACTTAAAACCTCTTAACTGTTTCAAATCTTTAAATTTTTGTTGAACATATTCTTTCATTTATTACCCTTAATTTCATACTCGACCAAACACATATCTAACCTTTTATACATTCACTACTAGAACTACGTTTTACCAGAAATGCAAGTTATTCATTTTAATCATCTTACCTTTTTAAGTGTGACTTCAAATTTTATGCATAATTTCATACTAATAGTCATTGACTTGGTATGACTTAAAAAACTAAAATTTTTTGAACTCTTTACATCTCTTTCTTTTTGCTCCAAGTTTTCATTTTTAACCAAGTCTAAAAGTACAAATCTTATTTATAAACTTTCTATACTTTTCACCAATAGAAGTGTTTTTATCAATTAATCCTTGGTTTACATGTTACTTCAGTTTTATGCGTCATTTAATCCTACTGTTGTGTCTAAAAGTTGACAAAACTCATTTCTAAACTTTTTATACTTTTTACCAATAGACCTTTTTTCGTGATTACTATACTTTAGTAGTTTAACTCTGTTAGAATAAAATAAAAATATTTATGTTTTTAAAGTCTATAATTAAACGTAAAGATTTTTTTACCTTTTTGTTGATATTGGTCTTAGTTTTACTTAATTCTAAACCTAACAAAACTTAAATTTAAACTTCTAAGCATCAGTTAATCACTAAATCATTGACTTTTAAAAAATACTTGTTTTTAAACTTTTTGATTAAACCTTAATGTTTTAAACTTTTTTAAATGTTTACACAATTTTTTACTCAATTTTAAACTTGATAAAAATCAGTTTTTGACTTTCTAGATTTTTCACTATTACTCTTTTATTCATTAATCCTAGTTTTTCTTATTATTTTTATTAAGTCATCATAGCTTTTTACTTGTTACATTAAATTTTATGTATCATTTCATCTCTAATAGTTGTTGACTATAGTAGTTTTACTTTCAAACAAAACATCTGCATGCTTTAAAAACCCTTTAATTAAAGTTCAAGACGTTTAACCTTTTTTTTGCTAGTGATCTTCATTTTTTGTTTAATTCCAAACTTAACAAAACTCATTTCTTAAATTAACTTTTATTTCAAATTAATCTCAGTTTTTTTACTTGTCACTTCAAATGTTGTTTATCATTTACGAGAAAGGTTCATTGGAGAACCTTAAAAACTAGAGAACTGGCTAAAACGAACTTCGATTGAGCTTATTTTGGCGTCAATGGAACCAGATTGTCGAACTCTTAACATAAATATTTTTTAGGTTCAGTTTTAAGGTCTAGCCTTTTAAATTTGGAATTTAGATTTTAGGTTTAGCTTCAAGGTTTAACTTTAAGGGTTGGGCTTTTAGCTCTTCGGGTTAGTTTTAGGGTTTAACCTTTAAGGGGTGAGATTTAAGGTTTAGAGTGTAGTGTTTTCAACTCTATCAAAGTTTTTTTGAGCCAGTTTTTTAGTTTTTTGAGGTTTCTCTTGTGAACCTTATTCAATAAAATCACAAGGTCTATATGTATTAAAGTTTTTATGTATCAAACTTTTTTATTAATCATCAAGGTTCTATACTATTTTCAGAATTTTACCTTTTTGTTGATCCCGTTCTTAATTTTTTACTTAATTTCAAACTTGACAAAAACATTTTCAAAGTTTTTGCACTTTTCACTACTATTTTTTTATTAATGCAAATTTTAAAAAATTATATTAAATCATTCTATCTTTTTACATGTTACTTCAACTAGTAATTTTACATATTTTTTTCAGAAAAAAAACCCTATGTTTTTAATACTCTTTAGATAAGCGTCAAAGTTATAAACTATTTTTCAAATTTTACCTTTTCGTAGCCCTATAACTTCATTTTTTTACTTGCTTTCTAAGTTATAAACTTCTTGTACTTTCACCACCACTATTCTTTTATTCACTGATACAAGTTTTTTTATTTCTAAAATCATCCTAGCTTTATTTTTGTGATTTCAAACTTTATGCATCATTTCATTAGTCCTTTAACTTTTTAGAAAAAAAGTTTATATTTTTTAAACATCAAGGTTTATAATATTTTCAATATTTTACCTTTTTTTTGCAACCGCTCATCAATTTTTCTTAATTCCAAACTTCACAAAACTCATTTCTAAAAGTTTTATACTATTCATTAATGCAGGTTTTTCTTTTCTTTATTAATTCATTCTATTTTTTAATGTTTTTGTAAGTCTTATTCATTGTTTAAACTTCATGAGTCTAAACTATTTTCAAGTTTTTACCTTTTTTGCGGGTGTATTAAATTATCCTAGCTTTATACATAAAACTTTTATGCATCATTTTGTCATTTTAAAATTAAAATTGCATTGACTTCAATAGTTTGAGTCTTTTAAAATTAAATAATAATCTTTATGTGTTTAATTAAACTTCAAGATTTTTTGCTTTTTTGTTGCTACTTGTCTCATTGATAAACTCTTCTACACAAATTCATTGACTAAATCATTAACTTTAAAAAGAAATTAAATGTTTTTAATTTTTTTAGTTAAACCACAAGGATTTAAACTATTTCAAATGTTAAACTTTTCCTTCATTTTTTTACTTAATTCCAAATTTGACCTAATCATTTTCCAGCTTCTTTTATTTTTCATACTGTTTAATTTAGTTGTTTTTCAGTTTTAATTTGATTAAATCATCCAAGCGTTTTACATTTTACTTCAAATTCTTTGCATCATTTCATCACTAATTGTCATTGTGTTTTAGCTGTTTGTCTTTTTTTTTAATTAAATAAAAACCTGTATGTTTTTAATTTCTTTAATTAAACTTCAAGAATTCTTACATTCTTGTTTCAAACTTAACAATATTTAACTTCAAAAAACTATGGGTTTTAAATTCTTTAATTAAACTTGAAAGTTCTTAAGTGTTTTCAAATCTTTAAATTTTTGTTGCACATGTTCTTGCATTTATTACCTTAATTTCAAACTCAACCAAATATAACCTTTTTCACTTCTCACTACTTAAATTCAGTATTGACCAAACTCAAATTTAAACTTTTATGTATGAGTTAATCACTAAATCATTGACTTTTAAAAATACATGTTTTTCAACTTTTTAATCACTCAATCATTGACTTTAAAACAAAATTATATTTTTAAAACTTTTCAGTTAAAACTCGATGATCTAAACTATTTTCAAATGTTTAACCTTTTATTGCTCCCCTTCTTCAATTCTAATACATTTAAAAGTGAAGTTTTGGTCCCCTCAGAGTTTTACTGTACAATATATACAACTATATGTGCGATTGGTACAACCAAGCTATGCATTGCATATACATACATTTATAGATACACGAGAATTTCAATATGTCGGTCTTATATAACCGAACTCCTTCCTTCTTCCAATTCCTCTTTCGCTTTTGGATGTTCGTGGATCTGCGCTTCCTTCTTACGATTCCTCTTTGCATTCGTCTTCCTCTGTAAGTGATCTCTTATCGTTGCATTCTTTGTTCGAATAAGGGTTTCCGACCTCTGTTTTGCCTGGTTTATTTGGGCGGTACTGGATATTCTCAAGAAAACCACAAATCAAATTTCTCAAAGCTTTTGGATGTCCATGCTCAATTCTCAATACAGCAAACAGGTTGTCTAAATTTGCTCCCAAAGCAGATGAAGGAAATTTTGTTGGATATTCAAGTGTGTCTAAAGCAAACAGGGTGTTTAACAAAAGTGCATTCACTATACAAGAAACAGCTGATGTTGTTTTCTTTGAACATAATTTTCAAACCAAATGCACAGGACCTGATTGGTTGTTTGATATAGACTCCTTTATGAAAAGTTTTGACATTTTCCCATCTGATGATGCAAGTTCAAGTGGAACTCAAGATGATGAGCCAGAGATCACAAGTTATGGGGGAGGGTGGATAAAACCTCATTTTCATAGTGATCCACCCAACAATGCTGATCAGCAATCTCCATTGCTGACATCTGATTCCTCTGAAAATGCAACTTCAACACATCAGCATTCATCCGATACATCTGCTGATGCACAAACTTCTCCACTGCTGACAAACAACTCATCAGATGATACATCTCAACACATCAGCAGTCATCCGATACAGCTGATTATGCACAATATTCTTCACCACTGACAAACAATTCATCAGCAGTACACACATATACCACTTAGCAGTCATCAGATACAAATTCCTCTGCTGAAAATTCTGATGTTGAACTTAATGATACTAATTTAGATATCAGTACACTTGTTCCAACAAGTTCAACATACAGAACAGTTGAAAGAAATCATCATGCTTCCAACATAATTGGAGATTTGTCCTCAAGAACAACAAGACGTCAATCTGAAATTGCAAATTTATGTCTATTTTCTTGCTTTCTTTCTCAAGCTAAACCCAAAAACATTAAAGAAGCTTTAAAAGACCATAGTTGGGTAGAAGCTATGCAGGAAGAATTGCAACAATTTAGAAAACAAGAGGTATGGACTCTTGTTGATCTTCCTGAAACAAGTACCCATTGGCACAAAATGGGTATTTAGGAACAAAAAGGATGACAGAGGAATTGTAATCAAGAACAAAGCCAGAATGGTGGCTCAAGGCTACACACAAGAAGAGGGCATAGATTATGAAGAAGTTTTTGCACCAGTAGCCGGAATTGAAGCAATAAGAATTTTCTTAGCTTATGCAGCAGCTTTCAAGTTCACTGTCTATCAATTAGATGTCAAATCTGCATATCTTTATGGAAAGCTTCATGAATGTGGCATAGGCTCCATGTTTTGAACATCCAGATCATCCATACAGAGTGTTCAATAAGACAAGGCTTTGTATGGATTACATAAAGCTCCCAGAGCATGGTGTGACACCCGTAATTTCCGACTTCGAATCCGGTCACTTTCGGCATTAGAAAATCTTATTATATTATGATTATTACTTGTTACATGTGTTATATATATAATTAGGAATAATTAGATATATTACACAACATGAAAAATGTGCACAAACACTAAACAGTCAGAAATTCGGTAAACGGTGAACTGCCGGATTACGTGCTGACATTTTTCCACGAACGTTGGTGAACTTAAAACAAATCATTTGTAAGCTTATTATAAGTATAGAAATCATAGAACAAAAGTCTGGATAGTAAAACTTACATCTAAGACAAAAACGACAACAAATGGAATAAAACGCATAAAACGCGAATTACGTCGAAAACTAACAAACTAGGTGATTGGGTCTAACTAGTAGTACATTAAAGTTTCTAGTAGTCCACTAATAGGTTTGGGTTGGGCTAGAAGTGCCCAAAGCCCAACAGTAAAGCCCAAGCCCAAAGCCATATGAAAGGTTGTATTAAAACCTAATAATGGTAACTTCTATAACAAAAAAAAAAAATAAAGCTTCTTCTTATCTCTCTCCCTATTTCGACCAGCAGCCTTGGAGGATCAAGAAGATCCAGATTTTGATCAAATAAAACAATGGTGGGTGATTTTGGTGGTGTTAGATGATACTAGGGCGCGTCCGATCATTGATTCTTGCATCGTTTCACGTTTTCCCCAAT
>WOUH02028444.1:0-13526 GCA_009936405.2 Stevia rebaudiana
TTGAATGTTGAACCGGTTGACTCGATCCTGCATTCTGAGCAGTTGACGTGGCGACCCGCTTACGGACCGGTCGGAGATCGGGGGCCGGGAAGCGGGGTGTCACAGAAACCAAAAAAACTATCTTAATACGGCTTCCCGCTTGTATCAAATGTAACACCCTGGGCTCTTGTAATCAACAATATTGTTCGCTTTGCCCCGCTAGGAGCTTACAAATTTGTTTTCGTTGCCCGCTGAGAACTTCCCAGGGGGTCACCCATCCTCGTACTACTCCCATTTGAGCAAGCTTAACTGTAGAGTTTTTTTTATGCTCCACAGCCATCTAAGCTCGAATCGCGTCAATGATTTAAGAGGTAAGGCATAACTTATGAATCGAGAATCTCTCCTAACCATAGCCGATGTGGGAGGTTGCCATAGGTAGTGCAATCACCCCCCCGTTAGGGACTCATCATACTCGATGAGGTATTGCTCCAGCGTATACGTGATGTGGGAGGTTTCCATATGTGTTACATCAAAGATCCTTTCATCAAAACCTGGTCCATACAAGACACCTCGTGCTTTAAATCTTTTACTTCAAAACTTGTTCGTATATGACTACAACCATATCCCTAACATTTTCTTTGTCAAAACCATTTGTTTTACAAAGATTCAATTCACGAATTTGTTTTGGTTACCCCGCTAGGAACTCACGAATTTGTTTTGATCGTAAACGGGGTTTGATAATAGAGAACAGGGCATGCAAAAAGAATTGGTCGAGTTTGCCTTTTAGAGGCTGTTCGAGCCGAGCTACGCGTATCGCGCACCGAGCTAAAGCCGAGCAGCGCGTACCACGAGCTTATGTCTGCGTGGCCCATTCCTGAGCTACCACAAGTCAATTAGTGGCACACTCGTGGCCTGCCACGTACCCCTTTACCTTGGGTCATGTGATTTACCACTCTCATGTTGCCTGTAGGACTTGTAGGACTGGTTGGTATGGGGCGCATCTCGGAGTTTTCGTAAAAAACAGGAGTTCTCATTTGAGACCTCCCCCAATTATCTATATGTATAAATTATTAAAAATTTATGGAAACAACTATGGGGGGCCAAGAAGTTTTTAGTAAAACATTAATGAGAGGCCGGACAATATACGTATAAAATTAACGGACGAAAAACCACTAATTTTACACTTCTAATAAAAAAAGAATAGGAGAGGCAGGGGCCACCCCAGGCCCTAGTAAAGCAACGCTTGTCATTGTCACCCTAATTCTCTTGTTGGGTTTAATACCATAAAATAAGATAGAGAATACACAAACCTAATATTCTTTGTTCTTGAATTTAGTTGTTAGAACCATAATTATTGATATTACATAAGGTACACCTAAAAAATGCAACAACTTGTGTAATCTTATGAAGTTATCCAATGTTCACTTCATTTTCCAAAGATTCCTGGACCATATGTTGATGAGATGAGATCAACTAGCAACGGTAACTGCAATGTCACAAATGAAGCAACCGGTAGACATGTTAACGCAATAATTGGGATCAGAATCCACAACTTCTCTTGCCTAAACATAATATATAATGTTGCACTAAAGGCTAACATCATGGTTGTCACAGACATAAATAACATGATAAGACCAAGAATTAATCTCTTAGGTAACCTGTAGAGAAAATCCACTTCAGCAAAACGTGCTGTGAGGATTGATAAAAACAGCAACAACGAGGTAGTGGATGTGAACAATGAGATTGCATCAGAGACGGCAAATACGATGAAACTCGGACTAGTTTGATAAATTGGTTTACCAGTATCCCCATTATTGCCACCTGGCACAGTAATGGCGGCTGCAAAAACTATTGTGATAATAAGTGCAGCGGTGATTGTGTATGAATCAGCAGTTTTTTTCATCTACTCTTCACCTTCTTGTCTTAAACCCTTGTGTTCTTTCCTAAACACCATAATCGGTGTTTCTTGATTTTTGTTCATAGCTTCCTTGTCTTTAGGACGCATAATTTTGCTCACTTCCTGTAAGTGAGTGAATAGATGTTAAATTAGGGTTAAACTAAATTAATTATTTTATATTGATAAAATTATTATTTTTACCAGAAACCACTGTAACTCTCTTTGCATTTGTAATGCTGCACCAGTAACCATACTAAGTTTGTCTATAGGTGCCAATCGTCCGACCAAGTGCAAAAGGTTATTTTCATCCTTGTCACGTTTTACATTATGCAAAAACTTCTCATGAGTCACCTCATGCACCAAAAAGTTGTAAACATTTTCACAACGGTTTAGTATTGAAAGTTGGGAAAATTCATAACCATTCTTATCAAGATAGCGAATTGATTGAGGAAAAGTTCTAGTGATGTGCTTTATTACCTCAGGCGTATTATTTTTCACTGCTACAATAAATGCTTCACCATAAAAATAAAAATTATGATGACCATAGTTTAGTTTACCAACTTCCTCGCATATTAACTTTAGTATGCTAAGAGCCAGATTGTGTTTTACTTTGTCTTCATGGAGACACTTGATATGTGGCACTGTCGAGCATTAACAGAAATAACATTTAACCGTCACATACCATAATCAAGTCCTTTTATAACTAAATGACTCCCAATAGAAAGGCTAATATTTATCGTCAATTTAATCTGGTGCAACGGAGGGAGAGACTAGAGTTCTCGTAATTTTGATAGATAACAATGGAAAGAAGAAAAAATGCAGCATTTAAATGGACATTAACCGATAGAGACTTTACTTACCATGTCGTAGTGCAACTTCCCACAATTTGGCAATAATCCTCTTGATCACTACACAAGAAACCAACAAATAGAATTACGCAAACCATGAAATATAATTACACAAAACTTTCCCAAACTAACCAATAGCAATTGCAAAAAACAATCAGGCCAGACATGGTAATTAAAGATTAACTAGGGTATACTTCCAGAGGGTTCCAATTTGATCATGACTAAGTAGGAGTGGCGGAATGATGGGCTGACTGAAACCATAAGTACCTTATTCAGTTTTCTAAAACTTCAATGTTATTTCTTTATGCTGCTCTTTTACTTTATGTTAAGGGCCATAGATGTGGAGTTACTTGGGTGAATAAGTCTCATCTTTAAGTTCGGAGCAACGTGTAGCTTGGAATGAAGCATAGCAAACCGAGTAGTCTATGCAACCAGAGAAGCAATTGAAACATAATGAATGTGGGCATCCTATGCTTGTTTGAATAATCTTGTAAAGTTAGGGATTAATTTGTTATTTATGTTGTTTTAGATTATGATAGGATTGACATGCATATTTATTTTAGAATAGAGTTTTCTTGTTTATTAAGTTTGGTTTATTATAAATAGATAGTTAGAGTTATTGTATTAACTGTTAGAGTTTTCTTGTTTATTAAGTTTGGTTTATTATAAGTAGATAGTTAGAGTTAATATCCCCATTTATTATAAAAAGTGTTGATCAAGGGTTCTAATCAAATCGTGTTTTATTTTCTATATATCATTCTGGGCTATTAATTGTATGAGAGCTTAATAATTAAATATAAAGAACAAAGACCGGAGACCAATACAAAAGTTAGTTTTTCCAATCGGGGTTGAGGTGTTTTTGGGCGAGGAGAAAAAAGTGGCTATTGTTGACTGTAATAAGGAAGAAAGGATTCATTTTTTAAATATAAAAAAATGGAGGATTTTTTTAGCAGTGAGATAAAGACAATAGACAGATGGTTGTGTCTTTAATAAAACAAAATTGGAATTTTCTTTTAGCAGCGATGCAAAGGAAAAAAGGAAAGGTTTTTGGTTTAAGGGATCAAAAAGGGTAATGAAGACAAGTCGTGATTCAGGTTGAACCATTGGGCTTGTTAACCCAGTTTTGTTGATTGATAGAAATGAAAGGTTGAAGAGGTTTGATCGTGTTCTTTCGTTTTTCGGATACTCTTTCTCCCCTAGGATAAGAATTGCAGCAAGGGGCTCGTATAATTTTGGCAGAAAAACTAACGGGTGTAGAGTAGGATAAACAAAACAGCGGGGCTGAGGTGTTCATTTAGTATAATAAATAATATTTTTAAACAAACATACATCTAAATAATTATATAATCAAATCAATCGCAACATAATGTCTAACTTATCAAATAATACTTGTTGTACTATATTTTGCACTAGATAGAGTCACATATTTATACATTCATTCATATTTTAGGTTGATTTGTGATCATGGATTATTATAACCAACTTGGTTGTGATATTTGGATCGCTACGCAACCAGTGAGTATTTTCTAACCTTTTACCCCCGTTTACTTTTACTTTCGGGTTATTACACATGTCTCTATTAAATCATTTTTAATCAATCACTATTCAACTTTAAATGCAAATTTTATATGTTTATTTAATTATGTGATAAAGTATGTGCTTAATCGTACTATGTGCTATTTGATCATACATGTTCATGCATACATCAGACTTACATGCATCCACCAGACTTGAAGAGATTGTGTATCTCTAATAGTTTGATGAAGTCTATTCGAGAGTATTAATTCTCTCATCATGTTTCTATTCGAGAGTATTAATTCTCTCATCATGTTTATCTACCGTCGAATGAAAGGGATTTGATTATCCTTATTAGTTTGATGAAGGCTTATTCATACATTTATTTTTCATACATTCATTTGTTTATCATTAGACTTAAGAGATTGTGTATCTTTAATAGTTTGATGTAAACTATCACTATTCATACATTCATTTTATTTACCATAATTCTTATAAACATTGAATCGCATGTTTTCCTTAAAACTCATATATATATATATATATATGTAATGAAATGCTCACCAACTACTTTTGTAGTTGATACTGTTTATTTTACATGTGTAACAGGTTTAGTGAAGAACATTCGTGACACTGACAATCTAGGAAGTTTGGACCTGGATTAAATAAACTAGTCTATTGGGGTGTGACATTTGAAACTATTTTAATGATTTTTAATTTTATGTTTTTTAAATCTTTGATAGATTTGAGTAGGGGATTTGATGTACTTGTTATTTTCTAACTTTGGTTTGTGTTTCGCTTACTTTTGTTTTTAAGAGAGGTTTTTGCGTCATTAGAGCGACATGAATCCCTATGTTGAAGAGACTTTGTGACATATATATCATATGTATCTGTTAGTATTGAAACTGTAGTTATTGAATATGATGTTATGTTCAGAATTAGATTGGATTTCAATGGGGTTACTCGCAAAGTGCCCTGAGGTTCCATTTTACTTTCCAATTTTAGTGGAAAATTGAACAGTATGTTTACAAGAGACTCTAGAACAAAGACCCTAAGTTCTGGTTTATCGTTGGATTCTCTAGAAAGACCATTGCACTAATGTTTTAGTTGACTGTTGTTTCTTTTTAGCTTAAACAAAAGTTGTTGTTATAGCTTCTTGAGTTTGCATCATACCATATCCCACATATGGTATTACGAGGCTCATTTTCAATATAGTTAATAAAATCTTTTGCCTCTTGGATCTTTTGACACTTTTGGTTTTATTCATTAATTTTACATACAACTTAATTCTCTTATTTTCATAAGAGGCAACCTTGGCCTCCATTGAGAGTTTTGTATCCATAATGGATTAAGCTTATTACTTATTACATACCTTTCAACTCTTAAGTTCATGATTTAACCTGTCATGATTTCACTCTTAAGTAACCTTTTAGGATTTTTGTGATTTTTTGTGAGAATTTTAAGGGTTTTGAAAGCAATTTGAGATCGTTTGTGTGAAAAAGGGCTTTTATCTGGGTTAGTTATTTATAGATAAGTGTTTCGTCATTTAATATTACCGTAGTAATTCTGAGAGTTACATTAGGCTAATTATTCACCTCTGCTAGGATTGCACAGAAAAAATTTAACCGTTTGTGACAGAGTGAATAAAACTTGTTAAATCTTTTTTTTACAAGGGTAACAAATTTTGTTTTAAAAAATTTGCCTTTAAGCATATAAGAGTCAAAACAAATCTCAATCTTCCCCCTAAATTCTTGAAAAAGTACAATCATTAAACCACTCTTTCCATTTTTTTTACTAAACCTTTTTTATTCTCATATATGCTTGCTTCTCACACTGATGTGCTCAATCGTCTGTTTCTGCCATTGTATCTCCCGCCATTAAACAGAAGTTGGTATGTCAACATATTCTTCTTCAGAAGATGAAACAAACCAATTCTCCATTTCAGCAAGAAGGGCTTTTTTTTTACTTCTCTTTTTTTAGCTTCTTGAAGCTTCATTTTGTAGTATGCTACGTCTTAAATCTTCTTTGTTTAGGATTCTATGGCACAATAACCCTTGTTGCCACCCTTGTAGCATACTACATCAGACCTGTCATATTATGGTTTCTTCTCCTTGGAGGTTGAGGCCTCCTTAAATTTTTTGTTGTTTCAGAATATCTTGTTTTTATCTTACGGCATTAAGAGTTGTTTAGTAAGAAATTTTAGAGAGTGAGTGAATGTTCGAAAAAAACATTCGTATCGGAGGAGTGTTCTAATTCACTAGAAAGGCATGAGAAGGGTGATATTACTCCCCCATGATCTCTTGGAGAGTTAAAGATCAAGGCAACTAAGTTGCTTTCATAGTGAGTGATAAAAGATGCCACTCTCTTGTGCATGGAGAATGTTAAAGAAATTATTCAATGGCAATGTTTCAAGTTCCAATATCGTAGCCTTTAGAGGACAAGGGTTCTCTGTTCTCTTGGCAGACGCTGAATGAAATTTATAATTTTTTGTTTAGTGATAACTTGTATCTTAAACTTTCTAATTCCATTTAAAATAATATTGTACTGGTTGTAGGTATTCTCCAGTTATATACTAGGTAGGCTTATGAAAGATTCTAACTAATTGATGAATTTTGAGCTATGATTCGCCGGTTCTTCTGCATCGTCTGTACACACCATCAAATAGACTAGCTAGGCCGTCACAAATTTCTTTTGCAATTTCACAAGAGTCAACTTGTGCAAAGAATCATTGGGTATAGCCATTATGAGCAATGTTTATGTTCTCTCATCTATTTCAGCTTTACTGATGTCATCTAAGCTCTAGTGCCCTTTTTTTATTGAGGCTGGAATCGTTGGACTCGTCTTAGTGTTTCAGCTTTGGAACATGTGGTCCATTTTGGATAGACTCATACAAACGTTTTCCAAATTGTTTAGAAAGTTTATCATCTGTAATTCACCCCAGTGATATTCTTCCCTATTGAGAAGTGATTCAAGTGGATCCAAGTGGCTCCTTATCTCTTCAAAAGCTTCTTCCAAGATAACAGCTATAAATAACTTTGTTATCCTACTAAAGTTAGTTATTACCGTTAACAAAATTCCCAGTGTATTCATTCTAAGTGTAAGTATTGACCTTTAGAAGCATTTTGGATAAAACCCAGATCTTTTAATTCTTCTTTTGTGTGTTCAGATCTTCTTCATTTCGTCCTTGTCTTCCTATGCTTATATTATGTTTTTCTTCAACATTAAATATTCTAAGTACTACTACTACTAATAATAATAATAGCTCAATAATATTTTAACAAATATATTGCTAATACATGGAATCACAAACCAGGGTAGACGTAGGTCTTGGTACACTTGGCGACAGGATTTGCCCTATATGTCCCTTGGTTCTCAATATCTTCAATCTTATATACATCCTGTAATCTCTTCTCGATCGGCACATCTTCAAAACGAATTAAAAGTTAGATTACATCATAAAGGAACATGATATCAACACTAATTAAGATTTTATTGACAAAACAAAACATAATTTATTTAAATCATAATATCCTTTTTGGTAACCATTTTATAAAGTTAGAGCAAGTGAAGAAACATACGAGAATAAACAAATCTTTGGAAGAAGTTGTATCTTTGGGAACTCGGATATGCATCCCACTTTATCGCAATACTCCATAAGGGCGGCCTAAAATTAGGGACCTCTATTGCACCCAGCTCAGGGTGGTCCCTAAGCAAGTCATATGCAATATCTGCGTGCAGTAGGATAATGTTAATTTTACTTGATGCTAGTTTATAATCAAGAATCCCTGTAACATAAATAGCAAAGCTCACCAAGAAACCCTGCGTTGATTGTGCAAGCGAGAAGCATAACACCTCTCTCGCCCTCAAAGGGGTTGTGATCCTTCTGGCAGAGCCCAATATGTCGTATGCACATTTGAAGCAAAAAACAAAAGGTGGTTTTGTGAGAATTAATAACAGCACAGTCTATTGGCATATCGTTACGGAAATCGACCATGAATAACCAATTTGGGTTTTTCTCGACCAGCTTCTCGGCAGCTAGGGTGTTGCCAAGTAATGCAGCATGGTGCAACGGGTTTTTTTGTTTATTGTTGACCAGAATTGGAAGTAACTCTGGGTTTATTTGCTCTAGGAGATTCTCAAGAACCCTAATATCTTTAGGATTACCAACGGCAACATGAAGTGTTGTGTCTCCGTAAAAGTTGATTTTTTCGATCAATGCATCGTTGTCCTGGTTTAAAAGTTGTTGAGTTTTCTCCCACTCCCCCATTTGAATAGCTCTGCATAGTGGGATGTAATCTCCTTCTTCTGTTGCCATACAAAAAGACTACAACAATCAACAATACAATCTATGTACTTGAAACACCTAGCAAGAGATATAATTATGGAAAATTCTAGTTAATAGGGACGTCGTATACTCTAAAACTATGTAAATATGTAAAGACGTCAAAGGATTCTAATTAGTGTTCGAAACCAAAATTAGAAATTGCAACGTTCCAAATTTGGGTTATCAGAAAATTAAACTTTATTGTATTCCAACTTAATAATAAAAGTCAATTACAATAGAGTGACATGCATGCAAACGTCATCCCTTTTGAATAGCAAAATTAACCTTACTAAAAACAAAGATTTGGTTTGGGCGTCATACCTTTTCTCCTAGTGGATGTGTAGCTGATGTTCACAGGAGGAGCTGGAGCTGGAGCTGGAGAAGGTGTGGGTGCAGGTAAAATAGTAAAAGTTGTCTTTAGCTTATTCCAAACATCGATAGCAGTTTGAAGACGAACAACAATCCCCATAACATCTTCGCTTAGCGAACCAAAGATCGATCCATCCTTTCACTAGGGTGTCTGACCTTTTCCATTCCCTATGAATCGTTTTTGAACCATTATTCTTCATGGGTTTCTTAACAGTTCCATCGATAAAACCGAGCATATCATGGCTATCCAAGAGGCACATAATCTGTTCCTGCCATCGCTCATAATTAGTGTGACCGGACAACTTAACAGACAAAAAGCTGGCTGCGTTCACATGAGAAGGGTATGGATATATAGTCTTCTTGTTGAGACTCTGTGGATTATATAAGTATCGGATAAGTAACAAGGTTATTATTAAACTCCATTTTCTTTTCGAAAACTGGAAGCTGGTTTCAGAACAAGGTCGTACCTTCGTTAATGTCGATGCTGCTGGAAGTCTTTGAGATAGTCATAATAGAGTGGAAAGTTAAGAAGAGGCAAGGCGGATGATCAATGAAGAATTGATCAAGTTATTATATATATATATATATAAATGGGTGTGTGTGTGTTAGCAAGACCATACAAAATATTCGATAGCTTATCGTTTTACACACAATTTAAATCGGTGCAACCACTAACTACTTTTTGAGATTGAGTCAGGCTTCTTTTATAGCGAAAAGTTTCCAATGAATACTTTAAGCCCAATCATTCGAATAAATTCATTGGCGAAAAGCCACCCACGTTTACAGAGGAAACCCGCAGCCCAAAAGTCTATTGTTGTAAAATCTATGGCTCAAAACAAAATAACTTTGTAGCTCCCACAATGAGCATACCTAATTCTTCAAAATATTCACGAAATAGTTCACATTAAAACTTGTTTAGGCGAAAAGTTCACCAAAAGTCATGTGTTTAACCTTTTTCTAGGCGAAAAGCCAACGTTTAATGTTCCGACAATTATGGGATGATTATTCAAAGGGAGTTGAAAATTACCAATGATCTATTGGCCTAGTGATTAAGAGGGAGGTGCGAAACAAAGCGTTAATAGGAAAATTAATACTAACTTGATGATACCTACAATACTGTCTATTAACAATTTGCCGTTAAGAAAAAAAAGAGCTGAAAAGTCGTGTTTATTATGTTTAGTACTTTAAAAAGTAATATTATATTTAGCGTAGGAATTTTCTCCTTTCTAAAATGATTTGCTATTAATCATAGCTTTTCAATATTTATGCATACTGTTATCTGAAAGAAGAATAGCAATTAGGAATTAGTCAAGCCGACATACAAAATCAATTACATATCTTGACTTTTTATTAAACATTAACAATTGCTATAATAGTACTGACTATCACTTGCCACGTTATAGTTCATTGCATTATTTTTTCTTTATTAATTAGAAATAAACATTAATATCCATACATTATTACATTGCTTGCTGGCCACGTTCTAATGCGCTGTATAATTGGCTTTTTTTTATACATATATTCAAACTAAGCACGTTATTTATAAAAATAAAAAAGAAACAGATTTCTATGTGCTTTGAGATCTCGAGTGCCCTCGTGTATTAAAAATGAGCTTATAAACCGGTATATTACACGGTTATATAATACAAAATATATAATTATATATTGTTTATAAAAATTTACCTAACAAAAATATTTTTACTACGTATAAAGATAAAAAAAAAAATAAAGAAATAAAGAATGGCCGATTTATTCAGTTATGTACAACAAAACAAATTTTAATTAATGATTAGCAGGAACCCATGTTTGTTTAAATTTGTTCTTAGAATCATCATCCTTCTTGTTATTTGTTGAACCAGAAACAAGATGAAGTGACACAGTGTTTTAAGTTTAGTTTAAACATGATTTCAAATCTTGGAATTGATTTAACATATTCATTTCATTTAATTTTTGATTTACCAAACTTTGTCTGGTTATCCTGTTGTGTAGAGATCTTTCAAACTTTCAGAACATGCCCGATTAGTCCACATCTTAAACAATAAGTTTGTCTAACAGTATGAGATGATGATTTTCTAAAGAAATTACCAGCCCTTGATATCTCCTCAGTTTTATCTTCACTTGAAATCGATCTCTGATTCTGAATCATTCTGACTCAAAGAATCAGTTACTTGAATCATCTTCACACTACAACAATCCTTGTTTGTCCAGACAACAAAAAGGAAGCTTTTCCCGACAACACGTTGCCGGCAAAGGTTTTCCCGACAACACGTTGCTCGCACTGTTGTCATCGGGTAAGTGTTAACGGGATAAGTAGGGTGTGTTGTCGGGAAAGTAGTTGTCGTGACATGTTCCACCAATCCCGACAAGTTGTCGGGAAGTGTGGTTATTATTTTGTTAAAAAAAAAAAGATTAAATATAACGAGTAGAAAAAAAAAGAAAAATTATATATCTATCCCGACAACATATTGTTGGGAATACATATAATTATTTTTTATTAATTAGGGTTTTGTTTTTAAATAATGATTTGTTAACAAATAATTAAAAAAGCAATACCGACAACAAGTTGTCGGGATTGCTTTTTTAATTATTTGTTAACAAATCATTATTTAAAACAAAACCCTAATTAAGAAAATAATAAAATAATCAATGTCGACAACATGTTGTCGGGACTGATTAGTTATTTATTTTTTAATTAATTTCTACTCAGCATACCCTAATTCGTTTTTTATTTATTTGAGTTTTGCCGACGACACGTTCTCGGGAAAATCCTTACAGAATTTTAGCAGCAGCTTGCTGCTTTTGTCATATACCAGCTTTTAAAGCTCATGTTTTTCCGGATTTTACAAATCCTGTTTTCAATAGCTAAAATACAATAAAAATTAAAATTCTAATAAATAATCCGCAAACAAATAGATTCAACCACACAAATCAAATTCAAATTCAAATACAAATTACATAACCAAATAGTTTGTTTATTCATCATCGGAAGAATCATCATCTTGGCGTCTCCTACTTTGGAATTGTTTCATATCTTCCATCATTTTTCGTTGAAAATCAAACTGTTGTTGTGCATATTCATCCATTTGTTGTCTTATATTTTGTTGTTGTATTTGTTCTTGTTGTCGTCTAAATTCTTCCATTTGTTGTTGGAAATGTTGTTGTTGTTCTTGTTTGTAGGCCTCGAATTGTTGTTCTCATTCTGCTTGACTTGGCCCCGCTTGATACTGACTTGACGGTAGTAAAGATGCATTTTTAGTCGTTGGGCCAATACCCTTAATATAACCCCGTCGATGACCAAATACGTTTTCAAACAATTGGTGTTCGTTCAGTTGCTCGCCATCCGCCAAATTTTGTGACATCCTGTTGGATTCTTGTACAAGGCGGTCCTACAATAATAAACAATAAAACGGGTCAAAATGGGTTAAAATATGTGATTTCACATATAATGGGTCATAATGTAGCATTTCAACTATAAATTGCATATTTTAACATAAGTAAAATGGTTTCGTCTATAATATGCAACGTGTAGGATTCTATGAGTCAAAAGTTTCTACAAATTGAGGCGATTGACTTACATAATCTACATGCGCAGTTGAATTTACCCAACTGCCATCTCTCATATGGACATGCTGAAAGTTATCAACATAGTTAGATTCTCTGTTTTCCTGTTGCTGTAAAGATCATAAATAGTGTTAGTGATATTTAAATATGATAATTTTTACATATTAATATATTTTCTTACCATTTTCCATTGTCGTTGAGTATATGATTGACTCCCATGCAATGATGTATATAAATGCTTTTTCCTGTTGTTGCTATTGCGAGCGCTTTGAGCTATGTGTTTTGGATCCATAAATAGATTACAAAGCTCGTGCTATCTCAGAAGATCAACCGCGTCATGTGGGGAGGCCCTAACGGAATGGTTTTTCATTTCGTCTTTTCGGTCGCGATAAATCCTTTTGCATTTTCTATCAATGCTAACTTGAATCTTAGGCCAAGAATCCTCGCTTTCTAGACTTTTCAGATCAAAGTAGTGCAACAAATACAATTAATTAGAAGACATATAATATAAGGTTATATAAAAAATCATAAAATTATTCCTACTTACTAATAATGATGGGAACATATTACGCTTATAGTTATCGGGAACTTCATCCCAACCACCATATTGCATAGGAGCACTAGATACGATGTAGCTAGACATATATCTGATGAAGTCAGACCTTTGATTTCCAACAATGGTATATCGTCTATCGGTTACTCCTACATCAAGTGGAAGAGGCTGATTGTTATTCGCTTCAAATTTTTTAAGCATTTTGGAATTAGTTCCTCTTCCACGTCTTCGGGGGTTTGCTATAATATTAAATAAAATTAGTTAACAAATAAATATAGTTAAAATAAATACATGTATGAAACAGATGAAGTAACTTACACTTCTCACAAGCACTATCTATCCTGTGAGCGTTCCCATGTGGAGGTGAATTGCCTCCATCACCCCCGTGTCCTCTAGCAACGTTTGTCATTCCTTCAACAAATAACAAATAACATGTAATTAACATATAGTAAACATAAATGATAAATTAAGACATAAATA
>WOUH02028473.1:0-26394 GCA_009936405.2 Stevia rebaudiana
GACCTTTCAAAATTAAAACCTTTTTCAGGTGGAAATTAAGAAGGGTATGCTATGACTTTTGTGGTAGAAGTACATCGTGAAGACTATGTTTTGATGCTTGTAAATTTGAACTGCATGTTACTTCGATTAGTCTTCTAACTGTACTATTATCAAACTTGTATTTTTGGGGTTAACTTATTGTATGATGTAGAACTTGGTTGTATTTGGATGTAATTCAAGTCATGTATTTCTCTGTATGTAATCTTGTGCTTTTGACCCGGTCATGATCACACCCCCGAACACTTGTCGCTTCCGCAAACCGTTGACCGTTTCGAGGGGGTGTGACAGTATATGACATGCTCGAGCAAGTAAGAATAATATACTTTGAAGCTTGTTTAAATTGCATTATCTATGTGTTTTGTAATTGTTCTATATTGTTGGATTAGCAACCATGATCCTACATCTTCCCCCATAAATTGCATTTACAATTTTTGGGCATGAGTAGGCTAACATATGGTCGCCATTTGTGAAGCGGTTGTCATTATCCAAGCAAGAAAATACTTCGATTGCCTCTATGACTACTTTCTTAAGGCTCCAATGGCCTTCACGAATCGCATTAGCACTCTGATCACATTTATTGTGACTATCATTGTGGCACTAATACGGTGATAAAGCCTTTGCACAAAGTGTCATCACAGTAACACCGAAGGTGACATTTTACATTATATATCTCCATTCGGCTTAAAAAAGATTTACGACTCCACTTCACATGTAATTTTGTTCGGGCATATACGATATATAGCAAGAACTAAACAAGCATGATATATGCAACATATGTAAGTAAGACAAATTGAGTAACAAGTGATAGGGAGTACGTATGAAGCTAAAGCAACTATGTAGAAAGTTAGTTTTTATGTCGTCTAATTATGACTATAAGTCTTTAAACCACACAGCATTCCTCTTGTACAACTTTGTCACCATTTTGTATTTTGCGCATCAATCTTCATCTATTTGGAAAAAAAGTAATTAAAATAATGCATTGACAAGAACATGATAGCAAGATCTGGAAAATATATGTATTTGTATTACGTTTTGATCAAATGACAAGGAAGCAAACAATAGAGATTACAAGAATACAAATTGATAAAAGAAATAAATATGAAAGTGCCCACATAAATGAAAATATAAAATCTTTCTTAACCGTAAGCAAGTTTAAAGGCCTCGTATTTCTTAAACTCAACAATGTCAAGCATCTTGTTTGAATAACAAATTTTCCTTCTCACATGTTCTAACTCAGCTTTAAATCGTCTAACTCTTGATTTACCTTCAAGTTTTTCCAACTTTAGCTTCTCAATCTCCTCTAATAGAATCTATATAAAAAACAAAATAATTACTTCTAACAACTAGTATAAGAAAAAAGATTAATCATAATCAACCAAGAAAATTGTTACAGTTATTCTATGCCGCATATATCGCTCTTGATCTTGATCTATATCCCATTTTGATTTTGGTGCAATGTAGCTTTCTCTTGTCTTCTGAAATTTGCTTAATTCTTTATACATTTTCATTTCATCCGCCCGTTTCGAATTCCCATGTTGGATCCTTTGCAGCATGCTCTGAATCTTTCGACGATAAACTAAACAATGTTATTTTAATTGCAACTAAATACATATAGAATTATGATTGTTAAAACATACCATATCATCAAGTTCTTGCGTACCACATGAATACGTTATCTCACTCGATTTCATTAAAGAAAGATGTTCTTCTTGAACTTCTTCAAAATACTCAATGTTCATCCTCCCTTTCTTTATTAGCCTTTTCTTGCAACGTTTTTTATCGGGTCTTACTGTTATTTGACCATCTTTTTCAGACAAAGGTAAAAAACCTGTTTCTTTTCGTACCGAATTTGGCAAACTAAGCTCCGCTTGAGCAAGCATATATTCAAGACTCTTGATGTTCCACATCTTCCATTCTATTTTCTTATCAAGATCGGTAAATAACCTTAATTTCTTTTTTATTTGTTGTTCATCAGCCTGTTAATAAGTCAGTAACCGAAAATAAAGAGACATAGAGTTGAGTAATAATATGCATAAAAAAGTTATGAACACTGAAATAAAAATCTATAGTCACCTTATGCTGATCTAGTTCTTGATTGATACGAGTTCTTTCACGAACCATTAACTGAAATTGCTTTTCGCCCTCTTTCTTAGAGGAAACATGTTGTTGAACGTGTTTTACTGTGATACCGCATTCTTTTTGTTCATCCATTTCACTCAACAAAGTTATTTTTTTCGATAAATATAGTAGTAAGCCGTACTTAGGGAAAGTGGATTTTATAAGGACTCACTTGAAACGAAATATCAACATCTTGTAATTTGATATGTATTTAACAATATAAATTATGGTTGTTAGCGGGCTTGCACTCCACGGCAAGAAAGTCAACTTCGCAGATGGACATATATGCATTACGATTATTATATTTTCTTACTAGTTTAATACCCGTGTGTTACACGGTTGGATGATAAAAGATATATAATTTCAAAATGTATACAAGATCATTATTTGAAATGAAGTTGTACATCACATAAAATATAATTTGTAAAAGTAAAAAGACGAATTACATACAAATTAAAGTATCAAATAAGTAACAATAAAATCATTTGCATTATCCTTATTACTGAAAGGTACATTTCACATATAATAGCAAAAAAATTGAAAAGTTGTTGTCCTCGTTGTTTGTTGAAAATCAAATGCTTCATTGTCTGCCTCATTTTTTTTTTTTTTTTTTGTTAATCTAACGACTTCGCTATTCGCCCAAATGCATGAGAAACTTAGATGCGAAGCAGTGATGATGAGTGTAATGCCTTCATGAAATCTAAATAACTAAGAGCATCTAAATAACTACAAAGATACCTGTAGTGAAAGATATCCCATAACAGCTGCGCGCAATAACACAACCTCCAGCAATATATAACAACGAATGCAGCCTGTGTATGAAGCAGGCAACCGATAAACATTATCAGTCAAGAAAGAACCACCACAATGTTAAGACCATAAGATTTATTTTTTAATGAAAACAACCTTACGAATATTGCCTTTCGTCTGAAAAAACCTCTTTGAACTATCCCTAACTTGCTCTGTCAACACAAAATAATGACTGAAAATATCAACAATTAAAAGAGTAAGTTGTGTGGAAAGAGAAAAAAATGAGCTACCATGCTTGGAAAATACAATAAGGTAAGGTTTATGTCTAATTGACTCTTGAAAGATATAAAATATTTCATGCAAAAGCAAGTTAGATGTGAAATCCATCTGATGTCCCAACCAATAGTCTTTATAAAAGCAAATAAATCTTATGGAATCAAGCCGATGATTTGAAGCATTTTTGGTATACAGATTTACTCGAATGATCAAATTAAAAACTAAAAGAGTTAAAATGACCGTCAAGTGTAATGGGTCATCCTTTATAAAGCTCTAAATATGCTAGCTCACTGAAAGCTAATTAACCAACAATTTCTTGCATTTTTTAGATATATATAACTAATGTATGAAATAAATATTGATTAAATCAAATTGGTTAAACTTAACACAATAATCTACCATTTCAGAGATGGATATCATCAGCTTCAAAGATAAGGGTTAGAAGATCTTAACCCATTTGACTTATTAGAAAGACGATACAACCCAATCAAATTGTTTTGAAACAAATGGAATGCTTACCAAGTTAATCCACAGTTTTAATACTTTTTGTTTCTTGTTTATAAACTAAATATATGATCTCAGTATATATTTCGGTAAGAAAAGAATTCAATAAAATAAAAGGTCAAATAAATGCTACCTTCAACAAAATCTCTTTCTTTTCGCATATTGTAATTCTCCATCAAATCATCTATATATTGATTGTATAATATAACCTACTACGTTCTAACAAATAATCAAGTAATCAACATTAACAGTGATCGACGATAATCACGTTGATTCCAATACCAATAACAATAAGTCAAAACTGAATACAATCGTCAGAGTGCTTATAAAAAAGCCAAATCTTCAAGATGTGAACGTTGCTCATAAACACTCATCAGATTTGCCAAAAAGAAAAGTACATTATTTCCATCTATAAAAAGAAAGATTCAACCATATTTATAGAATAATACATACAAAAAAATACCTTTTAGAGAATCACCAAGATATGGATAGGTTTCCATCGTATTATTAACCCAGAGAATAATCTGTAAAACATCATAGGACTAAGATAGTTAGATTAACCACTTAAATCTTAATAAAGAAAACTATTTTATATAGAAAACCTACCCAATAAAAATTACAATGTTGCTGCAAATTCATAACCAACCAGCTATGCATAACTTAGAGATAAGTTTCAAATCATCAATACCAATAACATAAAACATAACAAAAAAATGAAATCAAATTTTATTTTATCATAATAATAAATAGAATTAGCTAGTTTTAATTTTAAGAGAAATCCCTAGAAACCATAAAGCATTTCACATCAAAATTCAACTGTATGAAGCATTCTACACCATTAAAAGTCACTGATCACGAAAAGCAACTGCAAAATATGACAAATCTGATACCGCAAAACAGGGGGATGAGTTAATACGGCGATGAAAGAAGTTGACGTGATTTGTCTTACGACCACGCATAATTTTGATTTCTTCTTCCCGCACCCTACAATAATGAAAAAGAAAACTCGCTGTGAACCCTAATTTCCCCCCTAAAATAAAGATTAGATTTACATATTCAGATCACTTACAATGGATACTGATTGAACGAAAATTAAATGGATGAATGAAGAAAGATCAATTTGTAATAAATAGTTTAAAATTTAGGGTTTTTTTAAGTCAAACAGAGAAAGCATGTGAAAGACACTACGGATTAAGAGCTCTAAATCGTGAGCGGGAAAAAAATCTGGAAACATGGCCAAGAGGATGACACGTGGCAAAAGCAAACTTTATTTTATTATAATAGAAGATTTGTATTTGTATCAGCTTAATATATCCATGACTCCAGCAAACCTTCTTGTCAAGGCCATCACACTAATTAAAAATAAACCATATTTATTTAAACCATATATGTATTGTTTTAATTTTAATATTAAGGGTGTGTTTGATACGGCTGACCAGGTGCTGACTGAGAGAATTTCTGACTCGGTCAGCTACCGTCGTTGTTTGATTGTCAAAAACCATGCTGCTGACCCAGTCGATCGTGCTGACCGAGACCTTAAAATGGAACTCGCTGACCACAAAATGCATCTCTTTCCAGTCGGCTCTCCATCGACCTCTCCATCGACCCAGCGTACCTGCCTCTCCATCGACCGTCGCTCTCCTCCACCGTGGGCTCTCCTCCATCGTCGGCTTTCCTCCACCGTCTCTCTCCTTCGTGAAAGGTATGTTATTTGGTCGAATTTTGCTTGTTTTTTGTTCGATTTTTTGTGGTTGTTTGTTCGATTTTTGCTTGTTTTTTGTTCGATTTGTGCCTCTTCTATGTTATTTGGTCGAATTTTAGGTCAAGGATGCCCGAATTTTGCTTGGAGATTGATTTTTGCTGCTATTCGAATGATTGTTTATAATTTTTAGCATCCGATTGTTTATACTTTTTAGCATCCGATTGTTTATAATTCAAGGTTGGTCGTATAGCCGCAGGTTAGCGTCATTATATCACCGATTCACTGATCGTTAATGACTTAATTCTTATAATTAAGAATCGAATTTGATTTGCTGTGACTTTCATCAGGCTGCTCTAAAGATGGTTTGAGTGGAGACATTGCAGATGATCATTATAATCTGTTTATGGTTCAACTACTGTTAATCCATCTAATTTCATTCAACTTTAGGATCAAAAACTGTTTATTGATTTGAATTTTGGCTTTTGAACACAGGAAGACATTGATGCGATGCATTCAATTGGGTTAGATTCATACCGTTTTTCAAAGGTGCAATTTTTTGTTTCCAATTTGAATATTCATGTATGAATTTCAATACATTGTAGCTCGATTCATCAATATGTGACTAAATTGAACAGGAATTGAACCGTTTGTGACCATTAACCATAATGATCTACCTCAAGAACTTGAAGATAGATACGGGTCTTGGCTTAACCCACAAATGCAGTATGTCCAAAACGCGATATCATTATTATTACCTCAAATTCTTAAATGTCAAAAAATGGTCAAGATTTTGTTAGATTTTGATTGAATGGTTTGATAATGGTCAAGATTTTGTTAGATTTTATTAGATTTTGATTTTATTTGTTCAATTTTTTACAATCAAACAGGTTACTAGATCCTGCAGTATTTGGAGACTATCCTGAAGAAATGCGCAAATATCTTGGAAGCAAATTACCAACTTTCTCTTATGAAGAAAAGAAATTCATGGAAAAAAGTATTGAGTTTATTGGCATAAGTCATTACTCGGCTATATACGTAAAAGATTGCACGAATTCTAGTTAGATTTGCATGCAAACTCTTGTAATATGTTTGAAATTCGGTGTCTTTTATTTGGATTATGTAGGATTTATGTTTATCTTGTAGTTTGTATGACATTTTGAATTTTAAGCTATCATGTTCTTGTTGAAAATTTGGCTATTTTTATTGAATACAAAACAAAATTTATGGTTTTTTTTATTATTCAGCATAGTCAGTCAGATACAGAATCAAACAGCCAAGTTTCAGCACTTCTAACTGGGTCAGCTTCTGACTCAGTCAGTCAGATTTATCAAACAGCCCCCTTAGTTTTACATAAAAATAATAAATATACTTATTCTGAGAGAGAAGTATATAATTAAAGTTTTGAGCTTATAAGATGAGTTAGAGGGATATATGTAATTTATTATTTCAGTTGATCATACGAAATGCTATCATTGATTTGGAAATATTCACGCCATGTGAAGATGAAACGCCTCAAACCTTCCCAACTGTACTAGTGACTTATGACTAGTCTACAATGTAAATGGGCCATGTAAGCCCACTTATACGGGCCTAAAGGGATTCAGAAAACTATTTTGGGACTTTTAGTACAACTTAAAGTTTAATACATTATAGCTTTTAATAAAAACATTATCGCCATTAGTCACATATATTTTAACAAACAACAGTGACATCATCAAGTGTTCCAATCATATTCTTCCCATGTTCAATGAAAATATTAATTTCGTGTGTAATATTTATCAACTATGATTGACTGGGTAGATAGACATCAAAGGGGGTCCAAAGTTTTATGAAACTATTTTCGTGTTCACTCACACAAAAAAAAAAATCCTCACAGTTTCTAAAAATTCAAAATTTAACAATTGATATGTATCAACTATGATAACAAATCAAACAACCAAAATGATTGATTGAGTAGATAACCACTTCAATTAAAATCCATGATATTCAAACAAGATCCTTTAAATGGAGATTTACATAATCTCTACATATTTCAAACCATAAAACCTGTCTCCAATTGTAATAATCAACATCAAATTCATAAAAATAAAAAATAAAGATTATTAATCCGTCAGATTAATCAATTCCTGTTCTTCAATTTCTCAACCCTCGCATTCAACTGCTCAATTGTGGTGATCATGTGAGTCACAGAATACAACAACCAATAAAACACCAAAGCGGATATGATCAACAACATGTTACGCTGACTTTTCATGATCGATTTCTGTTGACGCAAACGATCATTGGGTGTACACGTGTCGGTTGATTCACAATCGAGTTGGTTTTCATATTTCCAGTAGATATCCATGAGCAAAAACAACGAATACGGGACGATTGATAAGAACGGTTTGAGGAGGTTACGGATGACGGAGATTAACCCCTTTCGGATCGGGCCGAGGCCCGGTAATGTGAGTAGCATGACCATGATTGCTTCTGCACCTGTGGCGTACCCGAGCAATACCCATTCTATCGCCATTGTTGATTAATTTTGGGTGAAAATGAAGTTTTTTTGATCTGGTTTGTGTTTTTGATGGTTTGTTGTGAAATGGGGAAGAAGAAAATGGAAACGAATTTCTGTTGGTGGTTGGTTATATCGTTATTAGCGATTTGAGCACGTGTGGGTGACACGTGTCAGTTTCAGAAAGATTTTAGGGAAATCTAATTAAGGAAATTCGCTGAGAAAAAGAAACGGTTTTTCACTTTTTTGTTATTATTTCATCGGTTGGATTGGATGGTGCGGTTTTAAAAACTGTAGAACGTATAATAAATTTGAAACGTTATTATGAAGTGATGAACAACTAGGATTTAGATATCGTTAAAATACACTCCACATTTTACAATAAAGTGTTAGAATAAGTGACAGATAAGCGAGCAACAATTTGTGTCGCAACCTCCTTTTGAATTGCAACACTAATCTTTGAAAAAACAAAGGTTCTTATGAGTCAATGAAATACTGTGCACGACGCGTTGAACTCTTCTAAGAAATTCCAAAGCCTCCGGGGCTAAGAAGTCAAATGTATCAAAGGCGAAAGGGATAAACGCGTGTTGATTTTCCAAACAAGCTTTCTCGTGTTTAGCAATGAATTTATTACTTGACTTGAACAAATTATAGAAAGTTGATTTTTCATTATATAATATCAAAATATAAAAACGTATGATACGGTACTATGGAAGGTTACTACTTACTAGTTACGTAATTAATTTTTTTTACTCAGATGCTCTAATCAACCTGGAATTAGTATAATGTTTGGAATTTCTTATGGCATATATTTCGAGTATTGTGTACTAATAAAAGAAATAGCATCCAATGTTTACATCATATCTATTATTTACATTTTGTAAGGAATTAAATTTTCGATTACAATTAATTTAAATGTACCTTTGTTACGCATTAATTTGGTACGTTATTTTTTTTAAAGATATTTGAATCTAGTTCAAGTTATTATTATATAAACAAAAAAGAGACCACAAATTGTTTCGCGATAGGGAACGGTTCATGAAAAACCACGGGTCAAATTTCCTAAAATCAGAAACTTGAATGTAGACACCGACTAAACGATAAAACATTAGAATACCATCACAAACAATGATGAAATAACGTTAATAAAAAAAGGGCAAATTGGATTTTAATAATCCGAACTATGTCACATTGGCTAATAATAATCCGAACTATCACTTTGGCAAAGAATAATCTCAACTATCATCTTAGTTGTCAGTAGCAATCTCATAAGCAAAATTATCAAAGATTTCCACTTGATTTACAAATGAGTTGTACTCGATTTTGCTTATAGATTTTTGTATTTTACTTAAAATTATCATTTGATACAAATTGAGTGGAAATTATATGTAAATCTTTGATAATTTTGCTTATGTAATTGCTACTGACAACCAAGATGATAGTTGGGATTATTCTTTGCCAGAGTGATAGTTCAGGTTATTATTGGCCAATGTAACATAGTTCGGATTATTAAAATCAAATAGCAATGATAATGAAAGAGGTAAAACTAAAAGTAAAGAAACATGTAAAAAGCAACAAAAATTGCAATTGCCATATGGACCAATGAACACAATTGTTTATATAGGAATTTTGATACTTGCATATGTATAAGTTTTATTTTAAAAATATTTTGGTGTTACACGCGAGATAATAGATCTTAAGTTTAACTCTTCGAAAGAACCAAGTCTTGTTCAAACGTAAGTTTATCTTAGTATAAATTTGTAAAATCCAAACAAAATCCATAGTAAATTCTCAAAGAAAAAATCTAAATCTGACAAAACCAAAATTATATTTTTACCGAGTTTGTTTTTTTCTGTGAGGTTTAGTCTCACAAAGTTTTGATTGTGAATTTTTTATTGTGAGACTTTTCTCCAACCATTAAACCCACCCACCGAAATATCAAACTAATAAAAAAAATATACACTTGACTTAATAAGATTCACGATTAACTCATTTTACAAAAATAAACCCTATGAAAATGTCAAAACTTGTTAAGACATAAAAAAAAGGATCTGTGGAAAGTCCAGCCCATTACGTAGTTTTGTTAGTATAGGTGACCCCAACTTTAAACGAATTACAATAACTTGAGGCCCATAGACCGCTGAATACAACAGTGATACAACCTAACATTTTTTAATAACCGTCAACCGTATTAGCATGAACACATAAAGTGATAAAACCATCCCCTAATATCATCTTTTAGTTATGCTAGTGATACACATTTATTTAAATACAGGGTGTAAAGTTTACTTTAGTTTCTTCTTGGAATTTTCGGCTTCCATTTTTTCAAACAAGCTTCCATCATAAACCGCTCTAATGGTGTCTTTTTTCAATAAACCCTTTTCGTCCTTAGCCAAGTAATACAATATCTTCCATTCTGTAAAACCTCCAATCCTATATAATATCATGTCAATTTACAAGTCGTGTTAAATAGATAAACTTTTTAAGAAGAAAACCGTAGAAACTAGCTTCATGATCGCTTTAACAAAGTGTTCATCCTTTGTGTTTAAAAGTCTTGATTTCATCCTTTATCTTAACTAGTTGTTATAGTTCATGCTCATTAAGCTAACAGACGTTAGTTTTTATGTGAAAATTTTAAAAAATAACCAAAATGTCCCTAAATCATAAATGATGAAACTTGCAACTCTTTAAAAACCTAAAGGATATTTTATGTAATTTTCTGAAGATATTAATAATCATATTATTATTGTTATTATTTTATTAATGTTAATTAATGGTTTATAATAAAAATAAGTTATTTTAATTTTTTTTGTGGTTTTTACGTAAATATAATTTTTTCAAACTTAAAAAAAAAAATTCTAAACTTTTTAAGATAAAGGTTTTCTATACTTTTTTTTAAATACTCTTTTAAAGTTTTTAAAAACAATTTCTGGTAGTAGGTTATTGCAGTTATGGGAGTAACCAAACAGAATTGGATCAAAGTTCATCTAGGATCAAAGTTCATCTAGAATCGTGCTTGTCTTGTTATAAAAATCTTAAAAAGTTAAGTTCGGCTCATGTTTACTTTTATAAGATTGAGCTCGACTCAGTTTATATCTGTTAATTATTTTATCATTTTTATAAATATATAAAAACAATACTATATAATAAACGCAATATAAAAACAATACTATACAATAAAGGCAATATGGTTTCGTAGGAACAAGTGATCTCAACTTTCGAAGTTCACATTTATACCTCATCACAAATAAAAACTTGGTTTATAATTATTAGTAATTAATCATTCTAGTATATATATTTATAGAAAGTTACTATACAACAAAAGGCAATGTTTGTAGTCTTTACTTACAATTGCTTCCAACATTTAAAATTTATGTTTTCACATCCTTTAAGTATATGAATAAATTGACTACCAATAAATGTTTGGTTATAAAGTTAAGAAACATAATTTAAGAGAAACTAAAATATCAATTTAAAATAAGTTTAGAAAAATTAAAAAAGAAAAAGTTTAGATTAATTATTATTTTTAAATATTTTTTATTTGTTTAAGAGCTAAAAAATACTTAAAGTTGCTTAATTTTTTTGTTATAAACTATTAGTAACAATAATAAAATAATAAAAATATGAATATTAATCTCTTTTAACAAATTACAGGAAACACTCTTTAGATTTATAAAGTTATAGGTTTCATCCTTTATGATTTAGGAGGCACATTGGTCATTTTTTATAAATTTAACTGAAAAAGTAACATCTTTTAGTTTAAAGGAAATAAACTGCAACAACTTGTTTACATAAAGGATAAAGTTGGCACTTTTTAAACACAAAGGATGAAACATGCAATTGTATAGATAACTACATGATGTTTTATGTAATTTTGTCATAAATATATAATTGGAGTTGGTTGAGAGTTGGAACAAGTCATATTATGTATCTTGATCAAATTGCATTTCTCTATTTAAAATTGGTTATGTAGTAATTTATATTAACATTTGTTGAATTTATGTGTGATTAAAAGTAAGAGTCACGAGTTCCAACCATCCTTTATAATCTTTGGGTTCCCGGTTTCCTTTAATAAATTCATTCAATTCGTCTCCTGTCAATGCATCTGGAGTTGTCCGTGCATACTTGTGGAATATCTCCTCAAATTTTGAAGGAACAAACCTGATTTTAACATGAAAAGCATATGTTGTTAACTTGTTATTTAGATTTAATTTACAAATGCATTATAAGAATTTGAGGTTTATTATTTCTTAAATGATGAGACGACAATTTTTTTAAATATATATATGATCATTTCTTCTTAAATGAGTTATTTTCGAGGGTTGGCACCATCAGGTCTAGCCAACACGAACCCATAAATTTGACATGAACCCGGAAATGACACACTGGTTGGAACAACAAAACTCGTTTAACCCAAAATTTTAATTTATTTTTGTTAAGTATTAAAACTCTCAAATACTTGTGATATAACCAATTGGTAAGAGCATTCACATCTCATTCTCTATACTTAGATTTTCTTTGAAATTTAGAGATTTTCAGAAAAAAAAAAATAGCTACATCTCATTCTCTATAACAATCTCTATTCTAAAATTTAGAGTTCTAGAAAATCTCTATAATTTTTTTGTGAATGTATAATAGAGAGAAAATAATAATAAAATTAGTATTTGTGAGTGAAATAGAGGTTGAGATAGAGAATGAGATGTGGAGGGTTAAACAAAATATGTATAATGTGATATTTGATTAAATTATAAAGATGAAGATGAAAAATGAGATCTGAATGCTCTAAGTCAACTTAAACATGACTCGTTTAGTAATAAATACATGTATGTTGTATCCAACTACCAAGACAAACATGCTTAAACTAAAATCAAACTTAGGATATCTACATTAATTTGTGTAGGTTAGAAATTCACACCCTTAGTTGAAAAAAATACTTTTAATAACTACTTTATGGTTATTTCCTGTAAATATCCGATATGATTATCTTTGTCAAGTTCTTTAAAAAACATAATTACCAGACATTCATACATGTAATTTATTCAAATAACAATTTAACACAATTTCAAAAAACAAAAGCACGTCCTTACATTAGTTTACATATATCCAGGTTTGTTGTTACGGATGAGTAATATAATATTATTTTTCATATCACATAATCTACTTAAAATATGACTCGAACAGTCAAAAACCCCCTTATTCGTGTGGACAAGATTCTTTTTAGGTTTTTCGTTTTTAATAAACCATGTATCATGGTCTTTTCCTACGTTTGATAAAATATTACTAAACTAAAATTTGTTTTGTTATGCTATAATACTACGGTAACATGATTATTATTATATTATAATGGCAAATTGGATTTAAATAATCCTACTTTTTAGGTATTGGTCAATAATAATCACACCTGAAAATATCACTGTCAGCGGTCTCATCTTTTACTTTTTGTTTAAATAATGGTCCCACCGTTAAAAACCCTAACGCCGTTAAGAAGTTGCTGACGTGTCTGTACATGTGGCTAATGACGTGTCTGAATTTTGGTGAAGTTGCTGACATGTCATTAGCCACGTATACAGATTGCTGACGTGTCATTAGCCACGTATACGAACACGTCAGCAACTTCATAACGGCGTTAGGGTTTTTAACGGCGGGACCGTTATTCAAACAAAGAGTAAAAAGTGGGACCACTGATAGTGATATATTCTGGTGGGATTATTATTTGCCAATACCCAAAAGATGAGATTATTTACATCCAATTTGGCTATTATAATTTATTATAACACAAAAGGTTTCATTTGTCACATAGTCATAAAGTATACTTTTGTACGCATTTATCTTCTTAAAAGAATCAAATTAAAGATGAGATGTGAATTGTGATACCTTCCATGAGCATCATAGACGCCAGAGTCACTCCCATGTTTTGCAAATTTTATGTTTACAATGTCAATCGGGAATAAAAAATTAGGATACTTTCTCCCCTGTTTCAAACAAATAAAAACTCGTTAGATATTTGCTTGCTTTCTTGTTTTTTAGTCGCTACATTGAAATTTTATAGGTAAAAGTCTAAAATTGATATTTTAATTGTGAGACTCTTCTCTTTATCAATAAGTCCTAACCAAGCACCTTTTATAATTTGCTTATAATTCTAAACCTTGTTCGTACTTCACGTAAAGTATTAAAGTTACTTACAAAGGGATTTAGGGACAAGGAATATTTCTTTCAATTTTATGCACATATTAAATTTCTTTTTGTTAATTATTGATTAATCATTCAATATGAGATAATAAAACCACGTGTAAAACGTGATACATGATTTAAAACATGTAAATGTTAACCTTGTTTCATCAACCCGCCTAGTAATATTGCAATCAGTAGTTAAAAGTAGAGTTGTACACGAACCGAACGTTCAGCAAACCGTTTGTGAACCGTTAGGTGGGAAGTTGGTTTGTGTTCGTTCGTTTAATAAATGAACGAACATGAACAAGAAATTTCGTTCGGTTTGTTAAATGAACGAACACGAACAAAGGCTTCGTTCGTTCATTTGTGTTCATAAACGTTCGGTAATGTGTTCGTGAACGTTCGATCGGTAAGCTGTTCGTTTACATTCGTTTGTTTATGTCATTCATTAAATGTGTTTATATCCTTAAATTTTTAATGTTTAGTTTATTATCTTAAATTTATATGTTTATAATTGTTATTTCAAGTTAATCAAACATTTCATGCTTATGGTTTTATATAAAATGATTAACTTTATATTTATTTAATATGATAAAATGTTTAACTTTACATGAACAGAGATTTCGTTCGTTCGTTTGCGTTCGTGAACCGTTCGTGAACACATATAATCCTTAATGAACGAACACGAACAAGAACTTCCGTTCGGTAAGCGTTCGTGAACTGTTCGTGAACAAGCTGAATGCTTAACGAACGAACATGAACAAGGTTCGTTCGTGTTCGTTCGGTTCGTTTACAGCCCTAGATGCAATTATAATCGCAACCAAATAGCTCAAGATCACTAAGATCACAAAAACTTAAAAACCCAAAGGTTTATTTATAATGAACTTCAATAAAAACTAATAACAAATGAAAACCAACCCTAGTATTTATACTAGACAATAATTTAGGAAACATGACAAAATAATAATTTAAATTTTGAATTAAATTACAGAAGATATCATCTTGATCTCCTATCTGCGTCATACTCTCCCTCCATCTTTGAAAAAAAACCCGTCCTCGTGTTTTGTCTCTAGATTAAAGCCACCTAAATTGAAAGAAACATCAACCCATACACGATGATTATGACCATTTAGACCGTTCTTGTTCATGAGCTGTACAACCTTGGTCAAATGGATCAACAATAAACGAAATAGCTTCTCCACATTTGTTTGACTATTATTCAATCGGAATATATTTGTTGATAAAATAGTTATAAATACCTAGTGATGTGTAGTAGTATGTAGTGTATTCTAGAAGAGGTCCCTTATGTAAATATTTATTTCTTTTTAGTCCATCTCTTCTCCTATAAATAGAGAGGCTCATTATATGTTGTACTCACTTAATTAATACATTTTCAGTTCCATTCAAGTTATATGGTATCAGAGCAGAATGCTCTAGATCACCCCTGAATATCCAGTTCCGTTTTTGTCAAGACCCGCTGCTGCCACTAGAGATTCTTTTTTCTGGCCACTATTCAGCAACACCGCCACCACCATTTTCTTTGGAAAGTTGCGATTTAGCTCCCCTCAAAAGCCGCCGCCGTAGCTCTGACTAACACGCCTTCACGCGCCGGTCACCGTCCGTCACGCGTCACCGCTCTTTTTCTTTTACCCGCCAGTTTCCGGCGAGTGGTGCTACACCGCCACCGCTTTTGTTCCTGTTGACCTATTCCGAGCGTATTCCAGCCAGTAACTGTCACCGCCGCCGCCGTCGCCGGCTGCTGGAATCTTTCTGCCGTCTACCCGAATCTCTCTGCCGCTTGCCGGAATCTCTTTGCCACCTATCGAAATCATCTGCTGCTGCCGGAATCCTTTTGCCACTGCCGGAATCTGCATCCGACCACCTCAGTAGCCCTTTTTTTTTCTTTCCAACAGTCTTTGAACAACGTGAGGTATACTCGAGTTTGTTACATTTTTTTTAGTTTTCTCCTAGATTGTTGTCAGAGTTCTTATTTGCCGTAAAGTACTGTTCCTGTCGGAATCTAAATCTCACTGGAATTCTTGCCGGATTTTGAATCTGATCGGAGTTTCTGACCCAAAAAAAATCATTTTCAATATATATATGATTTCTCCGGTCAACACCTGCACCATAATCGTAGTAGTAGTCTGTCTGGTCCTGTCGACTACCCGTCTGTTACTTTCAACTATGGCCTGCTCATTTTGTTTGTCCTTTTTTACTGTCATTACACGTATACCGGTTATTGTTTATAACCACTTGTTTTTTTTTGTTATCCTTCTATTGTCCCCGCCACTGCTACTCTTACTGTTAAATCCTGGTTAACCATACAACTACTCACATGGAAAACACAAAAAAAAATTGAGATCCATACTGCTCACACTTATACTATCACTAAGGAGAAGTATGAATTAGTTCAATGTGTGCTTGCCATTTTTTCTCCTGGTCCGCAAATTGGTTCAGCATAATCAGGTACGTTCTTTGGTCTTGACTCATCTTGGGTGATTGATTAGGAGTAACACATCATCAGAGTATACCATCCAACATTCACCGTGTTTCTTACCCACCGGTTCGACTTGCTGATGGATCTTCATGCCCGGTTAATGGTGTTGGATCCATTAGTAATTCGAACAACCTGAAACTTTCAGATGTTTTACTTGTTCCTAAATTCCCTGATAACCTGTGTTCTGTAAGTGAACTCACTAAATAATATAACTGTTCTGCACACTTTTATCCTACCCATTGCTTCTTTCAGGAACTAGGAACCAACTGATTGATTGGCACCGGTGTTGAATCGGGAGGCCTCTACCGTCCATCCTTATCGTCACAACCTAAAGCAAATATATACAACTCCAATGTTGTGGAAGCTCACTATCGGTTAGGCCATCCCTCTTTAGCGGTTATGAAGCAAATGATGCCTTACTTTTCTATTCCTTCTGACTTCCATTGTCAGTCCTGTCAACTCGGTAAACATACCCGACGCCCCTATCCTCCAAAAGTGTCTGGTAAAGTCGGTACATTGTTTGAACTCGTGCATTCTGATATCTGGGGTCCTTGTCCTACAAAAACTCCCTTGGGTTTTCAATACTTTGTTACCTTTATTGACGATTATTCCCGTGTCTCTTGGGTTTTCTTACTTAAATCACGTAGTGAAGTCTATCATATTTTTCGTGATTTCCTTTCTTAAGTCAAAAATCATTTCAACACGTCCATCAAGACCTTACGCACCGATAATGCAAAGGAATATTTATCCACTGATTTTTCTACATATTTGAAATCAAACGGCATTGTTCACGAATCATCATGCGTTTATACACATCAACAAAATGGCTTTGCTGAACGCAAGAACCATCATTATTTGTAAATATGGGGTACTTATGGTTTTCTTTCCGGCAAATATCATTCATTATCTGGGATAATCATGACATCTTGGTTCAGGGGATAAATTGAACATTCTCAATGTATCAGGTGAGCTCATACGTGTTTGTGATTTTTTTTAATTTTTTATTGTAATTTATTTACCAGCTTTTACTTATAAAAAAACCCTTTTTGACTAATGCCTTAATTGGATTCTAACTTCACGTAACTATATTTTGAATGCTTTATCTACGTTTTTTTGTTTAGATTTTCTATGTACAAATGGTGCTACTTTATTAATGTGCTTTTATAAATTAATATCAGTATTAGTTAGTTAGATATATTAAAATGATACTTTTGAAATACAAATTAGAGGACTCTTTGTTTTAGAACTGTCACAATTATTTTTTAAATGAATCGTGAATGAATCAAATTATGTAAATCATGTGTTTAATGTTCCTTTGATTATTGATAATAATCCTGAATTTTTTAGGAACCAAGAAAAAACCAAGTGTAGTAGCTGTTTGTTTTCTGCAGGTTTATTTTCTGCAAAGTAGATGAGTATCATATGATTGATTGATTGATGTATCTTAAAACATGCCTAAAACCTCTAACAATGGCAAATTTAAATGGTACGCGTTAGGTGTCCCAAGCGGCAAGCGCGAAGCGCCATCGACTACTTTGAATTTTATTTATCTGATTATTCTTTCATTGCCAACGTAATCTAAGACTTTGTGGCATCCGATCCAGTATGTTTTGCTTTTGGTTTGTGGAATATTTGTTTAGAAAGGTATCTGTAGGGATATTTAGTTAGTTGCCTGTAGTCACATAATTTGGATATTGTTTTAAGATAATTATGGATCATAGACTTTCTTTAGTAATTCATCTTCATGAAATTATAAAAAAATTTAGTAAACTTTTTCATGACTTTAATTATAATGAAATTATCATTGTCGGGATTTTGATGATTAAATAAGCTCTGGTGGCCATATATCTTGAAGGAGAGGCTTTATTTGACATTGTATCTTGGACTTCTGTGGATGTCTACTGGATCGGTATGTTCAAGTTTTAGCCTTGGCAATGGACCAGTTCATTCGAAAGAGAGGTTCATTCTAGTTTGCATTTTTTTTTTATTATTGATGTCTTTAATCCTGATGGAGTTGTACATTTGTATCTAGAGTTTCGCTATGTTTATATCTTCATATAGTTATATCAAAATATAAATATCTTTTTTTTTTCTTATTTGACATTGTATTACTTATTCAATCTGTATATTACTTATTCAATCTGTATATCAGATCATATTAGGAGCATTGTTTTTTAGTTGACATTGTATCTTGGACTTCGGTGGAATTATACCGGATCGCTACGTTCAAGTTTTAGCCTTGACAATGGACCGGTTCATTCAAAAGAGAGATTCATTCTATTTTGCAGCTTTATGAGCGGAGGGTAGTACTCTATTTGGCAACTTAGAGTTTTACTTAACTCATTTGTATTCATGTTCCATTATAGACGTGTTCACGGGCATTTCTTCTTAGTATAAATTTTATTTATGCCATCATTTTTATCTTCAGACCTGTAAGCTTGGATATTTTGTAATTACATACAAAAGCTGCCACTGATTAGAAACGATGCAGAACATGAGGTTTTATCCTCATTTTTCTTTCAAGTTCAAATATGCGGGTATGTTTGTTTGTTTACTTTTCTAACTTGTCAAGTGCACATATGATTCGGAAATGTATTCTACAGTTGGAAGAATCTTCACGGCATTGCATTTGTTGCTTTGTGTGGTCATGCTGTGCCTAAATTTTTTTTTTTTGGATTTGTATTGTTTTCATTGGAGTTTGAAACCCTTATTTCATGTAATATCATGTAATATGTAACCTCCTAATAAATAATATGTTTTATATAAACTGTGAAACTTTTATGTTGCAGTTTCAAGGGTTAAAAGCATATATGGAGTTAAAATGTTATTATTAGATAATGATGGTAAATTACAAAACAAAACTTTTACATGGTTTACAAAGAAGTTATTACAGATTTGTAAATTAGTTTATGCATTTTGATGAATTTTTGGTTTAATAGTTGAACAATGTTTCTGTAACAGTTTTTAATAATTCATATTTTATTATCACAAATTTGTTATTATGTATTTGATATGCATCAACCGTGTTTAACATGGGTTATAAGCTAGTTCAATTATACAATAACTACGTATCCATGTGTCACTTCATCAATCACTCCATTCTTTTCCTCGTGCGTTCCTTTGACTGAAAAGAGAAATGAGGTTCTAAATTATTTGTTGAGATGTTGTATTTTGCTGTTTATTTCACTCTCGGTTCTTAAGTTTTATAAATTACTTATATAGTTCAAACTTTTGACTATTTGTATGCAACTCAGGGACCATATGTGTCAATTACTCACAAATAGCAAACTTTTTATATGTTTGACAATTGTGTGATAAATATTAAGTTTGGGGCTATATAGATAACTTAGAAAATGTAGGGACCAGGAGTGTAACACACAAACCAGAGGGACCGTCCAGCAATTTACTCTTATTTGCTTAACCCAAATTCAACCGTACCTCTATTTTAATAATAACAATTATTATTAGTGTTCATTACTCATTAGAGTGCAACCTCCGGATCATACGGAGACAACTTACTCCGAGTCTCCCCCACAAGCAGATGATAAACTTTTTGTCACAATAATGATAATTTATAACAAAACAATTTCAAACAAAAACAAAAATACATAAAAGGCTAGTTTGTATGATTAAGCTGTGATCTACATTCCATCATTTGTACAGCTTTAAAACAATACCTACAAAACAAACTTAAAGCAAGCATTTGTACAAAACCACCTCATGTGATAATCTTTGGATTCATACATAAACACATTCCAGGTGAAGTTACAATCATTAAAGCACAAAGTACAACACTCTAGCCCAAATCTTACTGCTTTCTTTCTTCCTGTATGGATTTGAATATCCGTGCGACAAATGCAGTTGCTGACCGTGCATTATGAGGTACAACTCTGATAGGTTCAGTTGCCGGAGGACAACTTGCTGCACTAGCTTGTATCTCGTTATCTTTAGAAGCATTATTAAACTTGACCGCAGCCTGTCCGATTTGAATGTTGGTTGAGCCTTGGTGTTGCGGGTTAAATGGGTTGGTTGGGTCAAACATGGTGGAGCTTGGGTTAGCCATTTGCATACAATAAGCAGGGAAGTAGCCATGACCACCATGAACCGGAGGAATGAAAGGGTTAACCCATGTGGGCCCTTCATGATGAGAAGGTGAGTTTGCCAAATTAAGTCCTGTTTGGTATTCAAAATCAGCTTGAATAATTAATATGGGTGCGTTTGGATGTGTGTTTGTAGCGATTATAACGACTCCAAGGATAAAAGGTTGACAATCATATGCTTAAAGTTAGTGGTAATTTAATAACTGATTATCTAATATAATTAGATATATTATGTGGGGTGTGTGTATTATGTGCACCTAATCATAGAGAGTTTCTATATGGGACATCCATTTTACGATTTCAACACATGTGTTAATAACAAGCTATGTAGTATGTACACATTTCTTTCCCGTTTTCTCTCTATTCAGATTTCTCTTAAATAATAAATACCACCATCAAAATATAATATCTTCAAGAACAGTAAAAGAAATAAAAAATTTACAAAAAGTAACACATGTGTTAAAATTGTAAAAATGGAGGGTACCAGATTGAGTTAAATGGTTAACTCTCTAAGATCAGGTTCACATATTAGCATCCAATGTATAATAAATTAACTTTATAAATAAATATATAAAAATAAAAATTATAAAGGTATAAAGATTGTTATAGAAATTGCAAATCTTAAGAAAAAAAAAAGGCATAACCAAAAGTCAAAAAAAGTTACCAGTCACAGGAGGACCGCAACCACCATAAATCGGGTTCATGAACCCAGATGCAGGATACGGTTTGTAAACAAGTCCTTCAGACGGAGACATGACAGGAATCAACCAGTGGGGTCCAGGTGGCGGGTTCAAATTACAAGATCCCATATTTTGATCAGATGGCGGCAAACGGGTCCCGCCAAACGGACTGCAATATGTTGTTTGAGTCTGACTACCGTTTTGCACAGAAGATTGAGACAACTTTCCGACCGCATTCTCTGCCGAGAATTCCATGTCATCATCCGGTTTCGCATTAGGCGTGCTGATTGTAGATTTTGGAACATACTCGACGGATATTTTCTTGATTGGAGAAACTTTTGGTGGTTTTGTTAAATACGCGTTTTCTTCAACCAAAAGCTGAGGTGATCCAGCGATTAATCTCTGAACCTGTTTAGCATAATCAAGTCTTAATCGTTTGTGTTAAGCAGGATCACTCATTAGGGTAGATGTAAAATTAAAATATTTGTTAAAACTGGGTTATGGTTATTTTAATTTATGCAATTAAATAGTTAATTATTACATTTATGTGGCATTTTCCCTTTATTATACCCATAAGTTACTTAGTTGATTGGAAAATATTAACTGTGGAGTAGTTGTCATCCAAAAGTCCATAACACATATCCCTCTTTTTAAAATATATTAATATTAAATGTAATAGTTTCTTATCAAACTTGACACAAGTGATTGTTTACAAAAAGTGTTTCGGGGTCAAAGCAACTGCACCAAAATTGCCCATTTTGACCCGCTCACAAAACTTGAACTAAAAGAACCATATGAGAAAAAAAAAATGTGATAATTAAGGAATATTAGTTAAAAGCCATCACCGTCACCTCCTTGCCGGCCGGCTCACGTCCTCCTCCTCTCTTTCTCCTCGCCCCCTGTCAGTCCCGTCACCGTCACCACCGCCCTCCCTCCCTCCCCCCTCTCGCCGGCCAGCGGAAATCCTTGCAATCCACACCAGACCGCCACCAAAACCGACCACCACCCTGTACCACCACTGCCAGTGAACACAGAAACAACAGCCGCCGACTGCCATCTCTACCCCCCACTCTACCGCCGGCCACCACATTTTCTCTGCCGGTCGGGTAGCCGGGATTTTTGCTTGGGTCTTGTTTTGTTTTCTGCAGGTGAGGAGCTGAGAGCCCCGTACAAAGTTTCTGGTCTTTCAGGCCACTGGTGATTCCGGTGACTTTTTCAGGCCAAACTCCGGCGAACTCCAATAAGGGTGTTTTTTAACCTAGTTTTTTCTATCTAATCTAACTTATTGTCCATTGATTGCTATTAGGTTGATGCTAGTTGCCACTTAGGTTGATATTAATTGCTATTTTGGTTAAAATTAGTTACTATTGTGTTATATAAATTGCTATTTTGCGATAAAAATTGCTATTTTGTGATATAAATTGCTACTTGGTGATATTCGTTGCTATCTGATATTTCGTGATATTTGATTTCACCATTTTAATAGTTCTAATTTATCTTGGTTTAGGGTTTTCTATTTCTAATCTAACTCTTGTTGACTTGACCTTAATTGTACTTACTTGACCATATTTAATTTTGACACCGTGTAGAGTTATTGGATTGAAATCTATCCTACATTGACTGTTAATTGATTGTTTATCTCCAGTGGCGTTGTTTCCCTAGATTTCTTTCGTTTGATTGATTGTTTAAGGTTGCTTAGTGCTTGACGCGTGGTGTGTATTATGTTGTGCAAGGTTACATTTGATATCTACTTGCTATTTGATATCTACTCGTAGTGTTCCTTGCACTGATCTATTGTATTGGATGATATAAGTTGTTATGTTGGTGAATCTCCTTACTATAGTTGTGTAGTTGTGTATTGGGTTGTAAGCTACTTGTTAGCATTCTGTGTCTGTGTTTTATTTGATCGATTCTATTGAGTAGTTACAATCATAGACGAGAGAGATCAAGATGTTTCCTTGAGATCGTGTCCACAGACGAGAGGCGCAGGATGGGTGAAAAGGAGAGGGTGCACTTTGCGGGTTGCATCGTGGAATGTAGGGACTCTGACTGGTAAGCTGCTGGAACTAGTTGATGTACTTAAAAGACGCAGGGTGCATGTTGCATGTCTCTTGGAGACCAAGTGGAAAGGAAACAAAGGGGCCGAGTACAACGGGTATAAGTTGTGGTATTCAGGGTCCGATGGAGCAAAAAATGGAGTAGGTCTTTTGGTCGCCAAAGAGCTACAACGCAATGTCGTAGAGGTTAAACGGCACAATGATAGGATTATAGCACTAAGGATAGTGCTCGCGGTCATTAGCGCATACGCACCACACGCAGGACTAGGAGACCAAGAGAAGAGAGAGTTCTGGGACAGTTTGGATGACGTCGTGGGAGACATTCCAAGAGAGGTAAAGATCTTTATAGGGGGAGATTTCAATGGGCACATAGGCAAAGAGAACGATTGATTCTCATCGTGCACGGGGGCTTTGGCTTCGGGACACGAAATGAGAGGGGTAGCGTCCTTTTGGACTTTGCAGTAGCCCACAATCTTGGCATCATGAACTCATGCTTCCAAAGAGGGATTCTCATTTGATCACATTCAGCAGTGGAGGGCGGGACACACAAATTGATTACCTTCTGATGCGAAGAGGCGATCGCAACAGGTGGTTGGATTGTAAGGTACTTCCCGGGGAGACAGTTGTGACCCAACATCGACTTTTGATGGCGGATATCGCAATGACTAGGAAGTTGGTTGATGGAAAGAAGAAGGACAGACCAAGGATCAGATGGAGCCAGCTAAAAGGAGAAAAGATAACACTGTTCAAGGAAAAGGCTCTTACATTGAAAGCTGATGGACCACACGAAGACGAAACCAGATGTTGGAGGAGATGGCAAACAACGTGACACGCGTAGCAAAGGAGACTCTTGGGGTTACAACAGGAAGGCCCGGAGGGGACAAAGAGTCTTGGTGGTGGAACGAAGAGGTGCAATGCAAGATTCGAATAAAGCAAGACAGTTTTAAGGAGTTCATCAGCTGTAGGCAAGACGAAGCGAGAAGAATACTAAAAGAGAAGTACAAGGACGCAAGACGTGAGGCGAAGAGAGCAGTGACTGAAGCTAAAAACATCGCATACAAAGAGATGAATAAAAATCTGGAAACCAAAGAAGGAGAACATTACATGTTCAAAATTGCCAAGGCTAAGGAGCGAAGAAGGCAAGATTTAGGAGTAGTAAAATTCATAAAGAGCGAGGAAGGACGTGTTCTGGTCAAGGACAAGGATATCAAACAGAGGTGGCAAAACTATTTCCACAGTCTTTTCAACAAAGATACAAACACACATGAAGATGGTGTAAACTATATGGACATGAGACGACCATAGAACAACTGCTACTATAGAAGGATCACCACAGAGGAGGTGGCGAGGGCTCTTAGGAAGATGGGAAGGGCGAAAGCGGTAGGACCGGATAACATTCCAATAGAGGCTTGGAAATGTCTACAGGAGGAAGGAGTTGGGTGGCTGACAACCTTGTTCAACATCATACTCAAATCTGGTAAGATGCCAGATCAATGGAGAAGTAGTGTTGTAATCCCAATATACAAGAAAAAGGGAGACGCCCAATGTTGTAGCAATTATAGGGGGATCAAGATTCTGAGCCATACTATGAAACTATGGGAGCGAGTGATCGAGGCAAGATTGAGACGAGAGACCCAGGTCACATCGAATCAATTTGGATTTATGCCGGGACGATCAACTACAGAGGCGATACATATCCTAAGGAGGCTGATGGAGAAATATAGGGAGAAGAAGAGAGATCTGCATGTGATGTTCATTGACCTTGAAAAGGCCTATGATAGTGTGGCAAGACAGGTGATTTGGGATAGTCTAGAGAGTAGAGGTATCCCATGGAAGTATATTGAGTTAATAAAGGATACATATGACAATGCTAGAACGACAGTCAGAGCACCAGTGGAGGATACAGACCCCTTCCCTGTGGAGGTGGGACTTCACCAAGGATCGGCGCTGAGCCCTTTCCTATTTGCGATTATCTTAGACGAGTTGTCTAAGTCAGTTCAAGAGGCCATCCCATTATGCATGCTATTCGCGGACGATATTGTGCTAGTGGCGGAAAAGGAGGAGCTAAATGCAAGACTAGAAGCGTGGAGGGAGGCCTTAGAGAGTAAAGGCTTGCGTATTAGTCGGTCCAAAACGGAATATCTTCATTGTAACTTCAGTGGAGCAAATGCTGAGCAAGAAGACCAGTTGACTATTGGAGACCAACCAATACCACAAACAACAAAGTTCAAGTATCTAGGATCGTTCGTCCAGAGTGACGGAGACATTGATTGTGACGTAGCCCACCGTGTTCAGGCAGGTTGGTGCAAATGGAGAGCAGCCACAGACATTTTGTGCGACAGGAGGTTTCCGGAAAAGCTAAAAGGTAAATTCTATAGGATTGCAGTATGGCCAGCTATGTTGTACGGAACAGATTGTTGGCCAATCAAGAAGGTTCAAGCGAAAAAGTTGGAGACGGCAGAGATGAAGATGTTGAGGTGGATGTGTGGGCACACCAGGCTAGACCGGATAAGGAATGAGGTTTTCAGAGAAAGACTAGGAGTAGCCTGCATATCTGATAAAGTAAGGGAGGGAAGATTGAGATGGTTTGGGCATATGCGAAGAAGACAAATGGAGGCGCCTGTAAGGATAGTGGAGACCCTTACAGTGGAGGGGAAGCGGAACAGAGGAAAACCCAAGCTGACTTGGAATGAGCAGATTCGACATGATTTGTTAGATTTGCATCTCTCTGAGGACATGATCAGTGATAGGAGTTCCTGGAGACGTAGAATAAAGATCAGAGATTTTTTGAGGTTCTTGAGAGTTCCTTAATACCTAGGCATTGTACAGGTGCTAGACCTTTTCTTAGCTCATATGCACGTGATATACCGATTGTGTATTTTTTTACTATCTATGTGCGGTTATCATGGTGTTTGTGAAACGTACCGTGTTTTCATATTGTGATATCATGTGGTATATACACCCTTTGTTTGTCTATGTGTTTGTAGACCACCCCCTCCCCCC
>WOUH02028529.1:0-13518 GCA_009936405.2 Stevia rebaudiana
CGCAACACCCCGTCCTTCACCGACCGCCACGTCCTCTTCCCCGATCGATTCCCGATCCCCACTCCGTATGACCTAATGGAAACAAAACAGGGTAAACTCCAACAAAGGTTCTTTTCCATGCATCGTAATCAAATGATTACAATCACTACACCTAGAAAATGCTCCCGTTGATGTCTTGGGCCAATTTTCTTTGTCCATGAGGCATCATATCCTATATGGCGTGTATTCTCACATGGTTTATTAATAGAAACGACGTACTTAACAAACAAGTGCAACTAACAATTTGGTATGGAGTCGCGTATTATTTCTGGACAGTTACTTCGCAGGTAGCACATATTAAAATAAAACTAGAAACACTAAAGCAAAGCTTTTTGCAAGAAGACTAGTAGAAGTTTGATTATATGTTAGGTGGTGTTTGTTTTTTTAAAAACGTCTACGCAAGCTCTTATGTCTGCACCGCGCAGACCACGCGCAGACATTGCTATCTGCAGACTGTTTGTTTTTCGAAGACGTTTCATTAAAAAACGTCTGTGTGAGCTCTTCTTGGTGAAGACTTGGCCCAGCCACTGCTAAGGTCTGCATAGATCTGCAGAAAGTTAAACACTACCACCCACTGTCCATCACCACTACCGTCTACCACCACCACCACCCACCAACCACCGTCTGCCACCACCACCACCACCAGTCGTCCGCCACCACCATTGTCCACCACCCACCACCACAACCCACCGTTTGCCACCACCATTGTCCACCACCCACCACCACCGCCCACCACCACCCACCACGGTCCACCACCACCACCCATTACCAGTGTCCACCAGCACCGCCCACCGTTTACCACCACCATCCACCACCACCCACTGTCGTCCACCACCACCACCACCGTCTGCCACCAGCATCTACCTTTTACCACCACCGCCCACCACCATCACCACTGTCTACCACCACCACCATCACCATTATCTACCACCACCACCACCCACCGTTTACCGCCACCGTCTACTATCAGCACTGTTCATACACCACCATCGGTTTATTTTAGTAGTCTACACACGTGAAAAAACAGACAGTCTTCTTCTTGCAGACTGCAGAGGTTTGGCCCATCTCTTTTTCTAAAGATGTTTGCAGATGTGATCCGCAGACTACAGACGTTTTACCTTTAAAAAAACAAACAGCACCTTACTCTACTCTCCCACGTCTGATATACACGTGTACAATTACAAGCTACTTCAGAAAATGTAGTTGGAAAATCATAAAAGCACTTTTAAATTCTTATATTCACATTTTATTTTAATTTTTTTATGTGAAGTTAAATTATTTTTTATATTTTTTTGGAATTATTGGCTATATCTACACAGGCTGCAAAAATTAAGAAATGAATGTGTTAGGATGGATTGATAGAAATCACAACTTTGATCAGCATAAAACCCATATAATCAAGAGCCAGCATTTGGTTTTGGAGAAATACCTTCAATCAACTAACAATAATTTAGATAATATTGTGTTTCATGTCTATCAAGGAAAAAATTGTAAAGGAAAGATTTGATAAGCAAGATCTATCGAATAAGACATCATAGCAAAGATATGTGTTGGATAACAATGTTAAATTATTCCCTTGTTTTTTATAATGACTACTATAAATGACTTGAACTAAGTATTAGTTCATTAAATATGATTGATGTCACATACAAGATTGAAGCACTTGATTTATAATCTTTAAGTTAATCAGTTCAATTAATCAAGCCAAATCAAGTTAGAGCTTCAAATGAACAAGTGTATGTTGAAAGTTGCAAGCAATGACTAATGATCAAAGGTACAAAAGAAGATTAATGATCAAGCTACTAGGTAATGGTTATAATCAAGAGAAGTAAAAAAAACTTAACACATTAACTAAGTTAAATTGGCACATTTAAACAAGCATTGCAAGGGTTACAATTAAAGTGGTTTCCAAAATCACAATATCATTTCAAGTAGTTAAGTAGTTGGAACTTAAAACTCTTGTGAACTTGCATTTAAGGTAATGTTCATTAGAAGTCTTGCCTAGAAAACATAACCATATTAAAAGTAGTTAAATAAAAAACACAATGGAAGATGGTATTACCCATTGATAATGTGTATATTCAATGAAAACTTCGGATTAAGTGTAAAACACTCAACTAATCAAGTCTAATCCAACTTTTATAATGATGGTTAAAATGGCAGCTAAGTAAGTGTAAGAAGTGGAAAAGCAGCTTAAAACGTTCACAATTCAAAATATCAAAAAGAGTGTAGCGGGTTGTACATGGTCAATGGGAACAACCGTGGCATCGACTGTCAGAGTGTCAGAATGCTCTTATCTTGTATTTTGTCTTGGGGCTATGGATAGGGAGTCTCATGCACTCTTTCATTATACCCCTTTTGCTATAAATATTCTTACACCTTACAACAAACTCCTCTCTTGATTCCATTCATATATTTAATTCTCAAGTTGAAGAGAAGAAGATCAAAGTTTAAGTTAGAGAAAAAAGTTGAAACGCTTCAAAGGCCATCATCAATATTCTTACTTATTATTATAATTAAGAGGCTCACAGCTAGTGCTTGTACTACTTCTGACATTGTGAGATTGAGTTCTTTACTTGTATAAACTTGTAATCATGATCTTGATATTATGACTTGTGTGTATTTGGATAGTCACTATCTTGACATAGTCACTTGTATTGTTGTCTTGGGAAGTACTATTTTGACATAGTTGTTTTGTTGTAAAGTGTAAAGCTAACCTTTTGGTATGACTAGTGAAGAAGGTGTTCACTACCTTGGATTAGTGAAGAATTATCAAGCTAGTCTTACGTTGGGACTAATGCAGAAGGTGATCACTTCCTTTGAAAAGTGATACACTTGTGACGGAATTCCACACCAGATTTGAGGATTTGCTAGTGGAGAAACTCTTGATCGGTGGATCAAGTAAAGGATGTAGGGTTGGTTAGTTAACACCAACTTAAACCTCTATAAATTAATTTTTACCTTCCTAACCTTTGAACTCTTTATTTAATCATTGTTAACCGTAGAAAACTAAAGTAGAATAGTTTTTCTTAGTTAAAAGTTGCTATATGACTCTTTCTATGACTCTTTCTATTACTTCAACTTGTAAGTAATCGACCAAGTTTAGTAAACTAACAAGTATATACAGAGATAAGGTAAGAATGTTACAAAACCAATTTATAAAGGTTCAAGTTGATGTTATTAACTAACCAACAATGTCCTCTACTTGATCCCCCAATCAAGATTTTCTGTACTCTGCGCTTCCTCATATCTAGTGAGGATGTCTGTCACATGTGTTTCACTTTCAAATGCAGCGATCACCTTCTTCATTAGATACCAACGTAACTAGATTTACACTTATTTCACTATGTCATGATAGTAAACCCATCAAGTACATCAATTAGTACATCAAGATAGTAGTTCCTAAAACAATACAACAAGTCTCTATATCACGATTGTGACAACCCAAATACAACCAAGTCACAATATCAAGACTGTGACACAAATCTCATACACAATAAGCATACAATCTCACAAATCACAACTAGTACATGCACTAGTGTGAGCCTATCTATACATAGATGAGTAAGTAAGAATAATTTAGAAGTTTGTTTTCTTATTCTTGCTATAGATCTTATCTCTTATACTTCCCTTAAATAAATGATTGAATAAATGCCTGGAGTTAAGAGGGAGTATTGTATATCAGTTTTTAAAGTAAAGAGAAAAAGGAGTTAGGTGGAAGGATGAAAAAATGTTCCTATTTATATGTCAAGGTGCAAGAAACATTAAAAACAATCTACAGAAGCCGCGATCAATTCCATGGTAAATCAGACTGACCGCTAGCAACCTGATTGCTTTATCTGGTTCTCTACAATATGAACGTTATGCTAGTTTTGTCTTGTTTTATTACACTCCAGCCATTTTAGCCATTCAAACAAATTTCCAAATGTATGACTTGACTTAACCAAATTTTGCAAGACTTTAGCAAATGTAAACTTCCACTTTGTATTCTAGAAAACAACTTTGATTCTTTTTTCTTTGGTTTGAACACAAGCCACTATAGGATAAGTTGGTTTTTCACATGAAAGATCTAATATCTCATTATCCCAAGGTAGCATTTATATTTCAAGACCAAATTCAAAATTTGGTTTTCCCACTTCATTGATTTAATTCATAAACCATTTTATCAACTTGCAAGACTTGTTTAGTCATGTTGCATTTTAGTTTTAACTTAGTTAATGTCTTATATTTTTATTCTCATTGATTCCAACCAATCTTGTAACCTTAATCATCATATTTTCTAATTCTTCATTAATGGAATTGAATATACTAAAGATAATAATCAAGTGCACTAAGCATGTTTGTAACGTAAAGATAATAATCAAAATTCAAGTGCACTAAGCATGTTTGTAATGTACATTCATCTTTGATGAACTAGTCATATTCAAGTTATTCATAATTAGTCATTATAAAAAAACGATTCATTGAAGTTTGAAATATTGTTATCCTAATACTAACTTTACTTGTTTCATTATTGTTTATTGTTCTTGCTTGAGTTGTAAAAAAGACTTTAAAATGTCATTAGCAAAGTAATTTTCAAGTAAAATCAAGAAAAACTATTCACTCCCTCTATTTTTTATAATGTTTTTGATTTGTCACGGAAATGTTTCTCTTTTGGCTCTAGATCTATTAATTGGTGGTATTGTCAAAAAACAAATGTTGATATTATCAAATTAATCGTCTAGCTATCACTTGTTCACGAGTTGTGGATTGCCTTGTGCTTGTTGGTTGTCAAAATGTAACTAATTATATATTATTTATTTTGACCTCAAAGTTTGAAATTGTTGATTATTTCATTAGAGATGCTAAAATTCCACTGTTGTGATAAATGTTTTATGGTGGAAGCTTGATTTTTCTGCATCACGTGTTCATGCATATGACGACGTTAATGTTGATACCGAAATGGATATTGTGAAACAATATATAGTGATACAACTCAATTCAGTGACAAGAAGTTTGTTTATCAAAGATTTTGAGCTCAGCTTATCCATACAAAACTACCGAAAGTGCTTGTAGTGCAAACAAATACTCATAGGCGCTCAAATACGAAGACTCAAGAACAAAGAGGAATAAGCCCGTAAGACATTGTTCATTCCTTGACATGGTGGAAGTCATCAGTTCGAGCCTCATATCCCTAAACCCAATGTGATGATGTCACAAAATAAATTACAGAATTAATCAAATAGAAAAGTTTAAATTAATAATAAATTAACATAATTAAAAAACAAAATAAAGTAAAAATTAATAAATCTATTTGTAAGAACAAATTCAACAAATAATGTGTGTGCCTTTGTACATGTGTAATACGACTACCAAATTTGATTCGAATATGATATTTACTTCTCAACTTAAAAATCAGTAAATATGTCAAATATATAGAGAAGTATCTTTAGGTTCCAAAACCCACATATGGGGGTTGCATTAGAAAACCACCCTGGTTGTGGAACATGTTCAACCTCCAACACATGAATACCCGCCAATTACACCTTCGACGCATGAAACCGGCCAATTGAACATCCAACGCCTGAACACCCCTTGGATCTTGACACACGGGGTAACGATTAATGTCTCTTGGCAAATTGAACATTAAGACCCATCAGAAAGAGGAAGAACCATAAAAGATTATGATCTACCAGAAGTGGAGTACTCACAAGAAAACAAAGAACGGCTGGAAGATTAGTGTGTGCCTTGATGGTAAGACGCGTACGAGTTTTTTGTGGTTCAATTATGTATTATTATTAGTTTAAAATATGCTTTAATATAATTGAATAAATTTAAAAAACCAAATCTTCATAGTATTCTAGTAAGTTCCGATGTATTTCATAAAACACTGCCCATCTATTACAAGATTATACGATAATAATTTAGGGGTGAAAACGAAATAATAAAATCAAAATATACATCCATATACGGCTGGGGTTATACAAGTCGTATAGAAAACCATCGTGCGTGCCTAGGTTGGAAAAATCCCCAAATATCAATATTCAAACCGGCTATATGAGTCATATATGTGTGCTCGCATAAAGGTAAGGTATCTTTGGAGCATCCTCTTTATCTCCATGTGATAAAGGTAAGGTCTGTATCTGTCTCACCTCTAGATCTACTATTATAGTGGGATTTTACTGGGTAAGTTTATTTGTCTGTTTGTTATATGTGTGCTGGCAGATAAGGTGAAGGGAGTGGTCATAGAATACTTATAAGTACCCTTCCAAATTATCCTATCAAATCATGTCATGTCAGATGTTCCAACTACCCTCCCAAGTACCCTGTATTAGTGGCAATAGTACCCTCCCAACTACCCTCTATATCCACCAACGTTACAATTCAATTCAACATATTGATTTCCTTTACCCGAATCGGTTAAAAGCACCCGCCCCCACCCAAACCTCGCACTACACGAGCCACTGGGTTACCCGCTTGTATAGCCTAATAAAAGTCCTACGAGTATTAGTGACGTCCAGAAATGGTAATGGTGTACAAATAACAATGTTCCATAAAACATATAATTGAGGCGGCGAAGGGTTCAACACGGGACTAAGAGGTCATGAATTCGATTCCGAGTCATATGAATTTTTATTGTGGGTTATGATTTCCCACTTGAGCCGCTGAGAGTGGTCCTGTAGCATCAAACTAAAGTGAACACTTGCAATCCCATGTTAAAGGTGTTACCCCAACACCGTAATAAACTTTTAGTCCAACCACAAGTAGGGTTGTTAAAGAGCTGAGCCGAGCCCTAGCTAAACCAAGCTAGTTCGGCTCGGATTTTAAACTGAGCCTAAGATCTAACCAGAAAATTGAGCCAACCTTGACTTGAGATCAGCTCGACGCACAATTCTAACCACACGCATAATTTTTTTTTTTTTGAACAGTAAATGTTAGCAATTAGTATGTTAGTATCACCAAGTTAGTATTAATTTCACCCTTTACCTTTGAATTTAAACCCAAAAACTACAAAAGAAGCTTTGGTTTCCACCTCACTAAAAATACATTCCTTACCACAAGCATAATTTAACTCTACTTTTGATTTAATTAGATGAGAATTTGAAATACCCGTTTATAGCATAAAATAAGTAGAAGGACAAAGTAAGGGTATAAACGGAAATAAAAGGGTGAATATGGGATCAGAGGATAGTGTATGAAAAGGCTGACACGACGTTGACTCTTATTGTACGGAATGTATTTTTAGTCAGAGATATACGTTTCCAAGAGATATCTATCTATTTCAAATAAAATTATTATTATTATTAATTTTCATTTTCCTTTTCTAACAATCTTAAAGTATTCACGGTGACTTTCTTATATTTTTGTGATGAGTGGATTGCATAATTTTAAGATATGGTTTAAAGTGGTTGTTAGTAAATAAGAAAAATATCTAAGTATTCTTTATCTATTTTTTATATTTAGAAAATATATAAAGATGGGTTTTGGTAAAAAAAAAAAATAATAATATAATTTAATAATTTTTTTAAATTGATTGTGAATAAATGAAAAAGAAAGATAAAGGTATAAAATATATTATATAATTAAAAAAGTACAGATGCGAGTGAGAAAGCTATTCTGAATGCTCTTAATTCTTGTTTGATTTTTATTTTTATTAACAAATGTTTGATGATATTGTGTGAAAAGAAACGATTTCAAATATGCAAAAAGAAAACTATTTAACCTTTTTGAAGTTTATGATCTTGTAGCATAGAAAAAACAGAGGGTACTTCTATCAAATATTTTTTATTAGTGTGTGAAAGCATTCACATTTTATTTCTTACATAAATCTTTATAATTCATTAAAAATCACTAATATCTAAAAATAATATAATATATTTTTTAATACTTTTATCATTATCATTTTTTTTTCTTCAATCACAACCACTATTATAAAATATTAAAAAATCAATGAAGAACTCACTTTATACCAACTTTTTTCTTAAATACATAGATGAACAGTATCATTTTCTCTTTCATTTACTCAAAATTACTTTCAAACATTTTCTGAATTATAAAAAATCACTCATAAGATCATGGGAACGGATGAACAGTAACATTTTTCTTTCATGTACTTACAATTACTTTCAAACATTTCCTAAATTATACAAAATACTCATAAGATCATGGGGAACGGGTTGTGAATGCTCTAACTAATAAGATTTTATCACCTAACAAGTAGCTTTAGTGGTAACGCCAGTCCTTTCAAGTACCATTAACTACTCTCACTAATATGAATCGTCTTCAACTACATCATTAACAATTTTTAAAAACAAAGATTTAGACAAAAGATACATCACACGAAACGTCCCTTTATGGAATTTTGGTGACGCATTAAAATAATCTTCCATTACCATTTCATGAATTTTTCCCTATCTTGCAACATGTATCTTTCTTTAGATGATGACGTCTCATCAACTTCGGCTTGCGACATAACGTTAGTGAGAAATTAAAGGCAACTTTCATTTGAAAAATATTCTTTCAATGAATCCGAACGTAAATTTCACAATTTGTAGTTGGATGAAAATGAATGTAAGTTGGATGAGATTGAATGAAGTTTTAAATATGGTGGAATTTTTTATAAATAGAGTTGATCCCAACGACTCTTTCTAACCCGACGGTCATCCTAACGGTAACATTTGGAGAAATGGGTCACGGGTAATGTTACCCGAGAATGAAACACGTGGAGGTGATGACAGTATACCCATCTACCCGCCCCTCCCTACAACACTCACCTGTATATGCCTCCACCTCCATTGGTGATCGTTTATTATTAAAGTGACATAAGTACAAATTTAAAGTATATAATTGAGATATATTTAAAAGTAACTAATTATTATTCGAATTGCATGCATTTCCCGTTAAATACTATAATTTTCATATGAGTGATGTTGTGAAAGAAAAAAATTAGAATGTATGAGAGAGAGAGAGAGAGAGAGCAACTTTCATTGTGGTATACTGGTAATAGGCTTAGTTTCTCTATATGAGACACAGGTTCAATTCCTACTTCCAACACTTTGGAGAGGGCATGGTGGCTCAATGAAGGAAGACATAGATCTTTATGATCTTTTGTTCGATCAAGAGGCATCCGGGTTTTACCACCAGTGGGCCTTCGGGCGGGTGGGTTTTCCCCATATCTGGAGATAACTTGATGCGCTTAAGGGCTCCGTACGTCTAGATTGGCTAGCTGGAGGTGGTCTTTTGCTATTGGGTCACCCCGTATGTAGTACCTAGGCAATTCAGTATTTGTTAGCCGTTAAAAAAAAGAGTATGAGAGAGAGAGAGAGAGGTGTGTATGAAGAGAAAAATAATAAGAATGTATGAGAGAGAGAGGTAGGTAAGAGAGAAAAGGAGAAAAAAATTATCTGAAATCATAAATTATTAGTTTTCCTTTAAGATAAATTTTTACACTTTTTATGTCTACATTTCATTTCGTATAATTTTAATATAATCATTTTAATTTTTTTACGTTTCTTATAATTTAAGTTATGATATTCAAATATAGGTTTAAAATTCTGATATCTTAAGAGCATTAACATTACCATTCTTATAGGTATCTCTATTTTCATATTATAGAGAAAATACAAAAACCAATAATTTTACATCATAATCTCCATCTTCAATTCTTCCTCCATATTTTTAAAGGAAACCCAATACACACCCCATATTTCAGGGTAGCACTTGAACTTCTAAGTATAATTTATAATGTTTTTGTGAGTGTAGAAAGAGAAAAAAGTAATGAATGATTATAGTATAAAATTTTTTTTATTTAACTAAAAAATAAAGCTTAAAGAAGGAAGATCCATGCTGTGAAAGATTAAAAAAAAAAATAAAGGTATTGATTGTTGGTTAATTATGGTAAAGGGGGATGAGAAACATTTTGTGAATGCTCTAAACATATTTGACATTTGAAGGTAAGTTGAGTAAGAAAAACAAAAGAAAACTTAGTAGATTTAGCAACACCATTAGTTGTTATCTCAATGTTCGATCATACGAGCATAAATGAGAATGCTCTTGCATATCGATGTCGATGGTTGAAATAGTGGCTTGGATGATCCTAGAACAATTTGATTTAGATCCAAGCAAACTAGAGAATTAATACAACAAAATGTTACAAGTCACCTTTTGTATAACGTTTAACATGGATGGAAGATCTACCATAGCTAGTTCCATAAAGGAACAAAGCCATTTAACCCCTAAAGGGTGATAAGAAAACATGATAACATCAAAGAGGGCTATGAAGCTTAAGTAATACAACACTTAGCATGGAGAACATCCAAAATCTACTTACCAAGCCACACACATGCTTTAGAAGGAGTTAGGATCCTAGATGGCAACATACACTTACCTTAAGCTTGAGCAATTAAGTTCAACAAGCCACACACATGCTTTAAAAGGAGTTAACTCATGGATCCCAACATTTTATATCAACAAAAGTTTGTAGGACACATGTAATTAACTAATGGATCCCAACAATTATCCTTGAGAAAGTCATAGGACACAGGGAATTAACAACATTAGGTAATTATAGTGTGTAAATGATTGTTCATGAGGTTGACATCTTCTAGAATTTTTAAAGGTTTACAAATAAGATAATCTTCCATCTTCTTAGTACACTCACTCTCAACCAGAAAACCCTAATTAGACATCCATTGTGCTCTCATAATTGACTTTGACATCACATTGTTTACCATAATGTTCGACCTTGTGGTCCTCTTATGTCTATCTATGTTTTTTTTTAAATAGATTCATAAGAGTTCATGAATCGCCTTCAAGATTCAAACATTTTAGCAGTCATTCATCCTCAACATTCTATCAAATAATACAAATTAATCAGTTGATCACAAATGTATTAATAAGAGTGAATACCACGTCTTATTCTCGTGACATTTTTCTTGGCAACATCTGCGGTAAATGAGGGATAAGGGGAAGCATGTGCAATGTCTTGATCAATGATGGTGAACCTCCATAAATACAAGTAGAACTAACACATAAAGTAGCTATGTGTCACATGCTAGTATTTCTTTTTCAGTTTGTCAACATCCCCATCTCCATGCTTTGAAAAGATTGACACTAAGTTTTACTTTAATGCTCCATCTTTAGAGATTATTGTACTTTGATATATACTTTTAAAAACCTCAATTTCTTTTCACGCAATAATATCTAAACCAACAATATGATGGCAAGTCTTGCTAGCTAAGCATCAAACATATCCAATATGTTCTTAAATCACAAGCATGCTAAAACTAAATTAATTATAAGGACAAGTGAAAAAAAATAACAAGATAATCTGATAAACTTTTTTAGAACATGAGCTTTCTTTAAGAAGTTGACCTTACTTCGTAACCGAAACGTACTTTTTTCTTATTGTAGCATAAATATGTCATTATATAAAAATAAATAAGTGCCAACTTATTGTTAAAAAATTTTTAACATTAATACTCTCACAGTCTCGAACTTACTAGCTAGTACAATTTCATTTACTTATGGTGTGTAGAGATTCAACGGTTTTCTTGATCGTTGCAAAATATAATCACCCAATTTCAGTTATAAGTGTGAGATTAACGGGTTTCTTGGTAATTTTAACTTAGCCGTCCAATAATATTATTAAAAAAAATTCTCTTATTAAGGTGTGTCATGGTAAAATTTAACATGGGACCTCAAAAGCCGACATAATTTGTCCGCATATGGCACTTCAATTATAAAACCACAAAAATAACGACCTGTGACATTTCATATGTCGAAAAAACATATGAACGGTTGATATATCAGGCATACAAGAACATCATCATGATGACATGCTTATATTTCATTAAAACTTTTCTCCATTTGCCAGTAAAATTCAGACGTTTAAAGCCTGTAAATCGCTAATATACCAAATCTTACAAAACCGAAAGGAGTACCGTTTGTATTGTACTAAAGATCAATACAAAGTCATTACTTTTGAACTTTTAAAATCTTGAAGATTAAGAGTATGTGGTGCACCCAGGTGATTGAGTGTTTGACTGGGTGTGCCACGTAAGAAAGAGAGTGTGTCACGTAGGAGAGAGAGTAACTTACATGAGTGAATGATAGGATGAAAATGCCCAAGTTAGTGTGAGTAGGTAAAAAGTATGATGATAAGGTTGTGTATTATGATTGATAAGAGTATAAGGTGGTAGACTTTGATTTGTTAAAAAAAAATTGGAGGGTAACACCCATGACTTCACTCACGGGGTGGACACTCTCACCTATTAAAAACAAGTGTGGGGCGGTGTAGTGGACGTGACCCCACCCACCCAATGTCTAACAGCTTTGGATGCGTGGCATCTAGATATGTAATTAAATGGTAATAACTATTTGGATATAAAAACGAATAAACATATAATCAAATTTAGAACTTGAAACGTACCACACTTATTTTTGCTAAATCAAAATTAGACTTCTTTGGTTCTACATATGAGAATGAATTTGATACCTGTGTTGATTTGACTACAAGTAACGAGTCTACAAAAACCACAAAAGCAATGGATGGTGTGTTGGTACATGCGTTTTCAGTTTTCTGATTTAAATTTAAAAACAGCAACTATATTTATGATGATTATTAAAATTATGTTAAACCACAATAGTTATTTTTCAGTTTTTGGGTTTAGAACACACTAGTTTCGACCCACTACTTGTGATGGTTTGTCAATGGTTGTTTTAAGTTGTGTTTTAGCTAAAAGTGGTCAGATGTGTCAAATAGGTTGGCAATCGCCCAAAATAAAATTTGAGTCTGTAAATGTGACGAGCCTGAGCTCATCAAGACTCGTTTAACTTATGGAAAGATACAGCTCGAGCTTGTGTTTTAACTAGTTTCAAGCTCGAGCTTGTCTCACGCTCGACTTGTTGGCTATTTATTGATTGCATAGTTGTCAAGATGCATAGGTGCACTAAAGGTGCATATGCCTCACTCGAAGCCTAGGTGCAAAGCATTTAAAAGTGAGTGTTTTTTTAAGCAAGAAGCTTAACATAAAAATACCATTCTAGGGGTTTTTAGACATGTTGGTTTCTTTAGGGCTAATTTAGATTGTTTTACGTAAAATTTAAGCTTTTTTAAGGCTAGTTTAATTGCTTTAGACACGTTAAAACCTGTTTAGATGATTTTTACCTTGAATTTGGCCGAATTTTTAGCTAGAGAACATGCATGTGTGCCAAGGAGTGTGCCTATCCAGGCGTGGAGCTAATGTTGCACCAAGTTGCCTACGCAGATGTGTTTAAATTGATTGTTTTATTAACATATATATATATATATATATATAGGTGAAATATAGTTTGGAAACCTATCGAGTTGAGAAAACTCTAGAAACTCTAAAAAATTCTAAGTTAAAAAGTTATTATTATTTTTTTAAAAAAGACTCACTTTTAAATGCATTTTCGTCACTTTTTATAAAAAAAAAAAAAAAAAAAAAAAAAAAAGAGCCGGGTACTTTTAAAAAAAAA
>WOUH02028573.1:0-13512 GCA_009936405.2 Stevia rebaudiana
GCTAAAGACTATAATCTCCTAAGACAAGGATTCCTACAGCAAAAGACCAACTAATCCTAAGACAAGGATGCACAACCTCAACTTACTAGACTTAACACACAACCAAACTGTCAAAACCGCTATAGACACACGGAGTTAAGACCTAACTATGGTCAATTCAGCCAAGTTCATACAAGTGTAATTAATATAAGGCTGGGATTATACCTAAGAACAGTTCCAAACTAGTGGATCATAGTCCAGTCAACCAAAAATCAAGCAATCATTATACAATTATCACATCTTATGCAACTACAAAGCAATTAGCCTAACATACTCATCAATTCAATCAAAGCATTCATATTTATGATCAAAACAGAAGTGATGGACATAAGCAAACAGTTGGTCAAACATATTTGATCTTTGTTCGAACAAGTTTGTTCTTCCGAATAATAAACAGTGTCTTCGAATAAATCTCAACTCTTTGTTCATTCGAGTAAGTTTTGACTTACTCGAATGACCAAATTTGTCCGAGTAGCTTTGCAGTTGATTATCCCCAAGCTTTAAGCTTTAGCAAATCCTCAAAACTGTCCGAGTAACTCTAACAGAGGAGATCATTACTATTCATCAAACTGGTAAAAAGCTTTTATCCAATCCTAAAGGATCTTTTGTGTCCGATGATTGGAGATTCTTTATACCTGTGAATTTAACCTGTACAAGAGATCATTATTAAGCTATAATAAGATAGAAGGAATTCATACATTTCATATATATGTTAAATAAAATTTTCATCATAAGCAAAACATATCAAAATTACAACTATGATATAGTATTGTTAAGTATCATTCTTTTTAGAGAACTAACAGTACCAAATTCGTCCATAGGCTTAGTTTATCTTAATTAAGTTGATTGGGTGTCTAATTGACCAAATTACATTGTCTTTGCAACTTTGAGACCGAGGGGGTATGAGTTTAGGTTGTCTAGCTGTCGGTTTGGGTTAATTGGGTAGACCGAGAGGATAACCTAGTTAATTAGGCTAATTGGTTACCAATTGAATGTGTGAGTAGGTTGTTAGTTGTGGTTTTGATACACGATTTAGACCGAGAGGAAAACCGAGTGTTAGGATACGCGTTATAGGTTAGGTTAGGCCTAGAGGAAACCTATGCCATGATTTAGGGTGCTCAATAGTTGTTTGATAGGTGTCTTGAGTCGTATGCTTTAGGCCGAGAGGATAATTGCATGATTATAGCCTAGGTGAATACCCTTTGTTTGATTGATAGTTAATTTCGTGTTATTTGCTAGTTTGACCTTAGGTTGACTTTCCTGTTGAATTTGAGTTTGACCATTTGACTATAGAAACCATCTAAGTTGCATGCACCTTTCTTGATCCTGAGTTCGCCTTGGTTCAATTCGTGAATCCTTGGATCGATACTTAGTCTTGCATTTCACACAATAATCCGACCGGTTCACTGCCGTTTATGTGTTAGCTGATTGTTTTAATTATAAATTTATTAATTGACTGCCTGCACACTATGATCACACACATCAAGTTTTTGGCGACGTTGGCGGGGATTCACTTAGGCACTTAGGATCTGATTGATTGTGTTTGTGTGCTTAGTTAAGTCGCTTTTGTGTTTTCTTTTGAAATCATCTTTTCAAATGCATGTCCCATACGCGATCATCCATATCCCCACTATTTGAATTCTTTGAAGAATCTGAGCGCTACCTCCACACTCGCCTAAGAGACTCGCTCTCGAGGGTGAGTACTTCCACCCTCGTTGCTTTCTCACCCCCTCTCACTTTCACTTCTTCTTCTGAATCTTCACCCCTTCTCCTTCTTCCCCCTCTTCAAATTCTTCTTCATCATCTACATCCACGATGGGCGATCGAGCGCGATGCACCATTCATCAGCTTTCAACCAACGGGTTCACCGGCGTCCGCAATCCGGTCGCCGAAGCTGCTTTCGAAGATAATGCCAACTCTTGGCAATTCCCCTCGTATGTCATGAATACCATTGCCAATGCCACTCAGTTTCACGGCCTAGACGACGAGGATGCATCGGGACATGTCTCAAAATTGGGGCGAATATGTCTCACCTTCAGTCTTCAAGGCCGAGACTTGGACTCCGTTTGTCTCCAGCTTTTTCCTTTCTCACTTTCTGGACGCGCCTCCTCCTGGTTCGAAAATCTCGAGCCTAATTCTATCCATAACTGGACGGAGATGCGTGAGGCCTTCTTGGCCAAGTTTTATCCTCCTTACCGTGCTACTCGAGCGCGCGATCAGATTCACTCTTTTCGTATGGAGGATGATGAGGCATATCATGTCGCTTGGGAGCATTTTAACACTCTCCTGGTCGCTTGCCCTCGCCACGGTATGAACGATTGGGCTTTGGTTGAGAAGTTGTATTCTGGTCTCACTCCCGCGATGAAACGCACCTTCAACACTACTGCTAGAGGTCAAATGATGGAGATGAAGACTGTTGAGGAGTGAAAGGAGCTCTTCAACTCTTTCGCTAGGGCCGAACTAGAGACACCCCGAAATTCTAGGAACTCAAATCCTAGAACTACTAACACCCTCCTTCTTCTACTTCTAGGGGTGTTTATCACGTTAAATCTGATAGTGGTTTGTTGTCTACTATTAAGTCCTTGGTGAAGGAGGTGAAGGAGAATAACATGAGCTTAAATCGTTGCGAAATCTGCCGCGGAGGGCATGATTCTGTCGACTTCCCTATCACATCATAGGACCAGATCGAGTCCATCAACAGCGGTTGGGGAAGATCTTATCATAATGATAACCAACCCGCCTACAATCAAAAGTCCAATTGGAGAAAATCTAATTCGGGCACCAACAACAGTTCCAACTGGCATAGCGGGAACCAGGGTGGTTATCAGCAGAGGCAAGGCCTCTAATCTAATACTTCCAATGATCAAAACCGACCCGCTCCTTCTTCTTCTAATCCCCCCTTCTAACTCTCATCCTGATCATGATATTGCTGCTCAATTGGCAAATCTGACCAAAATTGTTCTCCAATCTCAAGCTGGCATCAAAGAGATCAATCTCAAGCTCAATGGTCAACAAGCTCAATTGAAAAGCCTTGAAAAAGCAGTTCATGATATTCTGACCAAGAACAATGAGCGTCCTCCCGGTGGTCTCCCGAGTGACACCGTGAACAATCCTAAACCACCCTTCTTCAAACACCATGTGAAAGCCATATCTACGCGAAGCAGACGACAGCTTGCACCACCACTGCTTGCGCCAATTGTTGAAGAAGATGAGGAGCTTGTTGATGAGGAGATTGTCTGTGAAGAACCACCTGTGAAGTCGACACCACCAGCCAGTGAGGTGAGTGATAAAAGTTCTCATGAAGCTACTCCCAATAAGGGAAAGTCACCGGTTGCCAATGGTAAGCCAAAACTGCCATATCCTGATCGGCTAACCGCAATCGTGAAGTGGAACAGTTCACCAAGTTCCTTGATCTTTTTAAGCAGTTAAAGGTGAACCTTTCCTTCGTTGAGGCACTTCAACACAATCCCAAGTACATTAAGTACTTGAAGAGTTTGTTTTCAAGTAAACAAAAGTCAGAGTCATGCCTCAAAGTAACTCTTAATTCCAAGTGTTCTGCTATGGTGCAGAACAAGCTGCCAGAAAAACTGGCTGATCCTGTTTCTTCACTCTTCCATGTAAATTCGACGGCTCTTCTGTATCCAATGCACTTGCGGATCTCGGGGCAAGCATTAACTTGATGTCATATTCCCTCTACAAAACATTTGGATTAGGCGATCCAAAACCCACCCACATGTGCATTACCATGGAGGAACGTTCCACTCGTTATCCACGCGAGATTGTGGAAAATGTACTAGTGCAAATCGACAAGTTTTTATTTCCCGTGGATTTCGTAGTTCTGGATATGGAGGCGGATAGCCAGGTCCCGATTATTCTAGGACGTCCGTTCCTCCGTACCGCAAAGGCAAACATTGATTGCTTTGCGGGAACGATCATATTGAGCGTAGATGGAGAGTTAGTGTCGTTTGGAGCTGTAAAGTCAAAGAAGACAACTGTAGATGAGGTGAAGGAAGATGAAGCGTATAACACCGAGTTCAACGATATTCATGCGCGTGTGAGCAAGGCAAAGGGTGGGGATGATCGAGGAAAGTCGAAGGTTGTTGGGGAAGGTGTCAGGATCGTGGATTCAGGAAGATTCCTCATATCAACAAGACGAAAACCTCCACAACCTATCAATGGCGGAAACAGAGATAGGTTGGACCTTACATGAGCTCAAATACAACAAACAAAAGTGAAGAGTAAAAGATAGTTCTTAGATTAAATTGCAACAATGGATTACAAGGTTGCTGATTACAACAATGCTCTCAATGAATTCTCTCAATCTTAGCACTAGTATTCAACACACAAATAAAAACCCTAACTTATTCTATCTATAGACGATGACTGATAAGGAATGTCAGTCAAGCCCATTTACAAAGAATGAAAATGAAATACTAAACGGCCCATCAATCATACACGAGTATTCTCCAAGATCAATATCTTCTAATGCTTCTATCTTTTTAGGAGGAGATTCTTTTTCTTGAGAGATGTGAGGAGATGATTGAATGACTTGAGAAGGATGAAAATCCACTTGTTCACTCAAGATTCCAATAGCCCTTCTTGTTCTGGGACTCATTGGCCTGTCAGTTTTAGCTTTCTTTGGCTCAGGTTCTTCTACAATTTCCTTGATCCTGGCCTCTTTTTAATTACTTCTTCTGTTTCTTGATTAGGAAGAATACATTTGGAGTTTGTGAAGAAGATTTCGAGTGTTTGCTTCTTATTTTATCCATTCTTTCTCTCCTTAATTGATCTCTTCTGAGAGTGTGCGTGATCCATGCCATTTGATCTTCACTTAGTCGAAGAACTGGAACCAAGGATGATTCATGAATTGTTTCTGTTTCAGCAGAGTTTACCGATCTAATAGGAGTTACAATGAGAATTTCATCCATTCCATCATTGTTATCATCATCATCTGATAAGGCATCCTCCAAATCTTTGAATTTATCAAAATTTTCTTCATCGTTATCAGAATCATCTACTTTCTCATTGCAAGTTTCATTATCAACTATCTGCACACCTTGAACTTTCTCCCTCGTACTGGGAGCATCATTCTCAGTCTGAGTTGATACCTCCCTTATGTTTGGCATTGAAGGAATCGGGAAAGAATACAAAATTTCAGATTCTTCTAACGCTTTACATTTTTCAGGTAATATTAAAACTTGCTATTGTAAATCAGCAATCTTGATATCCTTCTCACCAGATGAATGTTCTTGAGATTGAATGATTTTTTGAAGTTCCTCAACTTCAATGGATGTTGATTTGATTTCATTCTCTTGAGCAGCAATGAGTTTATCCTTTATCACAATCTCATTTTTCAAATCTGTATTTATTTGTTCATCCATTTCTTTTGCAATAACTGTTTCAATAGAAGAGCTTTTAACAGTTTCTTGTTGTGATGCGGTTTGATATGTTCGGATGCTACAATGGCTTGTGGTACATATGAGGATTGCATTGCTACTCCTCCAATGAGAGGAGATACACCGTCAGATCTATCAAAAAATCCTAATGAAGCTTCTTGTAAATCATCAGAAGTCTCTTTAGGATTACTCTCAAGATCACTTTGAGAGTTAACAAATGGATTTCTTTCACTATACACCATTACATTTGAATCAGATGTTTCAGATTCAGATGGAGAATAATCATTATCAGTTGAGCTTTCAGGAATCTCAGCTTCTTGGTGTTGAGGTGAAAGAGGTTGTTCTTCAACAGGATCAGCAACTTGTTGATTTTGAAGAGAGGAATGGGTGACAATCTCAACCACTTGATCAAGAAGTTGATCAACATGTTGATCAAGATCCATTACATTGAGTTGATCATTGAAATTGTCATGAAGATTGATATCTTGGAGTAATGGTTCTGCATTTTCATCGTGTCCTTCTTCATCTTGTTCTTGTTCTTGTTCCTCAACTTTTGGATTAGCATGTTCAGCTTGTTCCTCAAGTTCTTGATCAAGATGTTATAGTTGAGGTTGAGCATCCAACTCAGGTTCAACAAGCCTCGGAAGAGCTGGATCTCTCATGCATTCAAAGATAGGAACATCAACTCCATTATACTTTGGAGGATTATATCTCCTTTTTAGATATACGAACACCTTTTGAGTTGGAAACTTGAGAATGAGATGATTATCTGTTTGTGGAAGGTTTGGAAGAAGATCATTAATGATCAGTTGAAGAAATCGAAGATACATAAGGAATTTCTTTGAAACACCATCCATCAAATTCTCTCGCAAACCATTGAAGATATAGTGAGACATGTTGAATGGTTCGTTGTTTATTAATCCAACCACTGCTGATGAGGTGTATTGAGCAATGTCATCCCATCTAGCTTTTCTATTTGACAAACAGTGCTGGAATACATGTATCAAATACTTCCACTCAGCACTAATTTGCACTTTTATTATTTGTCTTTTCTCAATTCCTCCTTCATATCCAAGTGCTCTAAAAGCAGCAATAATATGAGTAGTAGAAAAGCAAGTAGCTCCATTTTGATCATCACCCAATTGAAGAACCCTTCTAACATCATCTTCTCTAATGGTTATCTGATTGTCAAATATTGTAGCAGTGATGCTTCGAGCTTGTTCATTATACGTAGCTGTATTCCAGAATTGTCTGATATGGTCCTCATATATGGTTGGATTTGCTGTTAAAGCAAAGTTTAATCTGGAATTGAAAAGAAAAGTCATCATGTCCCTAAATCCTTCACTCTTTGGAGCAGTAACATCCAAAAAAGCACACACATTGTGATCGTTATCCTCAAAAGCTAACATTGGAGGTTCTGCCATCTGTTAAAGAAATGAAACAAACAATGTTAACAAAAATTTGATAAAATTGTAATATTAGTTAACATAATACATAATAAGATGTTAAAAATACTAATCGCAAAGTGTTCGTTTAGCAATTTAAAGGCTAAAACAGTTATTCGAAGAATAGGGTATTCACGCGATTGTTTTCCGAAGAGAGTTCAAGTTTGAACGATTAACAGATTGTTAATGGTTAAAATTGAAAATGAACCTGCGCAAATGTAGAAGAAGATCAATCGCAAACAACAGAGAGAATAAAAATGAGAATTTTGTGATGAACTCGTGGATTTGTAATCGCATACACTAATCGCACCTTTTCTTTTCACACAGTGGGTATGAAAAATATTCGGAAAGATTAGTGAAAAGGCGGTCACAGAGATATATAAATAAATTTAAATGCTATGGCCCACTTGACGTCATCTTAATTTCTTTTGATAGATTTACAAAAAAATTTCTAAGTGTTGAACAACTTGAGAAATACTCATCCGAAGAGAATTTTTGCTCATTCGAAGATAGAACAGTTGACTGTTTTTACTCATTCGAAGTGTATTAAAAGGGAACTTTTAGACTTTTGAAGATGAATTTCCCTTTTGAAGATAGAATAGTGGACTGTTCTTTCGATGAGAAATTTCTCATTCGAAGAAAATGACATTGATTATCCACAAGCTTTAAGCTTTAGTAAATCCTCAAAACTGTCGAAGTAACTCTAAGAGAGTAGATCATTACTGTTCATCAAACTAGTCAAAAGCTTTCATCCAATCCTCAAGGATCTTTTGTGTCCGATGATTAGAGATTCTTTATTAAGACATAATATGATAGAAGGAATTCATGCATTTCATATATATGTTAAACAACATTTACATCATAAGAAAAACATATCAAAAATACAACTATGATAGAGCATTGGTAAGTATCATTCTTTTAGAGGACTAACAGAAGGAAGCCCAGTTCCACACTCTTAGACCTTATGGAGTGTTAGATTGTCGGGTGGAACTCCCAATTGTAAAGTTTTGTACCTTGAGTCTTTCATCTTGTGGAATCCAAATTTTTAGGTCAATTCGACAACGTGAGTAAGAGAACCGCAGTGGAGAAGACAAGCGATTTTCTTCACCGGGTGCCAAAATTCAATAACTTTCTATTCCACCCTGATGGCGCGCATCGAGCGAGACACAATCCTACCCTGCGCGTAACGCGCGGGTCTTCTTTACCGAGTCAATCTCTCTTATCGGGACGGTATGCGCATAATGGTTACCCATCTCGCGCGGTACGCCCCAGATTCGAAAACTCTCGAGACCATTCGATCTTGCGCGCTACGCGCAAGATCTTGTCTCCTCTCGCGCTGTACACGCCCCAAAAGTCAAACGGGCAGACAGTATACCCCCTTTCGGGGGTCGTTGTCATCTCATACCTCCACCACCCACCACCCACGATCACCTCCAAACACCACCAATCACCACCGCTATCACCCGGCCACATCCACCGTTGACCATCGTAAGACCGCCGATGACCACCCTCACTCCGCCGTCTGCTACCATTGACGACTCTCTACCACTGGTAAACTCTCTCCCATCTCACTATCTCCCGATTGATCACCCACCACCGCCGATGGTGGTGGGGTTATGCTACTAGTCCACCGACGACCACCATCGCCGATGGTGGTGGTCGATTTCTCACCTGCCGGACCACCCTCAGCCACCACTGCCGATGGTGGTGGCTCGGTTTCGACTCACCAGACCCTCGCCAAACCACCACCGCCGATGGTGGTGGCCGGCAGTCACTCTCACTTGACCCAGTTGACCCGGAACAGCCCTGATCTAGCGGTCAACCCCGGTCAATAGTCCTGGTTTTTCTCAGTTTCTCAACCAGAGACCCGACTCGAACCGGTTTGGGTTGGGATTCGACCCGTATTCAATTAACGCATTAACATTTCCAATTTACAGGTTTACGGTTCGCTTTACCGGCGTCTATCAGGATCCGTTCAATTCATTCTCTATCTCTCGCGCGATATTCGGTATGTTTCAGTTTTGTTCTCGTCTCGCGTCAGTTTAGGATCAAGTCAGTCTAATTTCCATTTTCGAGTCTGTCTTGTTCATCGAGTCGTTTTCAACCGACCGTTCTTAACTTGGAAATTCATACTTGTCGGTATTTGTCGGTTTAGTAAATTAAGGTAATTAAAAACGTTAAAAATTCACATTTTAAGATTACCGTGAGCTCGTGAGTCTGAGTTGAATTAAAAATCGATAAACTTGTTGGATTTGAGATGAAAAACTCCTAGTATATCGTCCGTATACTAGGGGGAGTTTTCGATCCCGTTTTTAAAATTCAAGCTTAGTTTGGTCTAAGTGTGGGGATCGGGTGGATCGGTTGATACTCCATTTTAACCAATTCGCTTGATCCACACGATCTTTCACGTGTTTTTAACTTAGAACCAAACTAATTCGCGTTTACTGTTGCGAATAAGTAAATATTACTTTTTCGTAACGTTTTCTTTTTATAAAAATCATAAAAAAACCAAAGACAACATAAAATCAAAAAAACACAAAAAGATTTTATTTTTTGTTTTTAGTTTAATACTTAGTCACTAAATTTGTAAAATACAAAAAACAATTAGAAAACCTATAAAAATCCAAAAATATGTGTCTTCTATTTAAGTAGTTTAGTACTTATATATGTTGCATATAGGTTTATCATTTTAGAAAGATATGGCAAGCTCAAGCCGTAGCAGTGCCAAGCGCCGCAGAGGACCACAACCGCGATCATAGGGCTAGGCAGAATAGCCGTCATCATTCACCGAATGCCACGCGTCATACCATACACAGATGATGACCTGCAGTCTCTCCTTCACTCTTCTTTTGACCCTATGCACTTGAACCTCCTCCGGATTGTTCAACGTCTTTATGTGAATTTGTTGACTGTCCCATCTTCCCTTCCACCCTCACCATGGAGACCTGGGTTCTCAATCCGGGTAGAAGCGCGATACGGGTGATGGGCAAACGTTGGGTTGGGGCTCTTGAATCAAATTGCAAGAGTAGTCTTGTTAGCCCCTTCCCTTGCTCTTCTTCCACCACGGGCACTGAAGAGGCCGGTCCATCAAGGACGTATCATGATGACGATGACGAGGCCGGTGCTTGAGAGAGTTTGTTGCAGCAGCCAACTAGTGATTTTCTTGTTTATTCATGTATTATGTCGCCATGTATGTGTGTTTATATTTCTTTTTTGTGGTGATGTGATACTTGTATTTATTCTGGCATGTATATATATTTTGTGCTGCATGGTTGTTTATGTTTGATGCTTTCATGTTTAAATCTTGTGATTATTTGTGACGTGTTTACTATTTGTTTTAATCTTTGTCACATGCTTTTCATGGTATTTGTCTAGTTCTTGTTAATTTTAGTTTAATATTTTTCGTGGAACTATGACTCCTTTTTTGGGGAGCGGTTTTGTGGAACACTCAACTGCACCACCTTTTTGGAATTGAGACTCGAGTGTTTGCCTGCGATCATACACGATATTATCAGGGGAGTCCTTTCCATACTATCCTTTTTACTTTTCTTTTTAGTTTTTAGTTTTTAGTTTCTGCTTTATTTTTTTTTAGTATTTTCATCTCTACATTGAGGGCAATGTAGGTTTTACGTGTGGGGATGGAAAACTACTTTTTGAGTCAGTCTTTTTGTATATAATTAGAGTTTTTTTATAGAAAATCCAAAAAAAAATTAAAAATAAGAAAATGTCCATGTTTTAGTCTAGTACCTTAAATGGAAAATGATAGGTACAGCTAGCTTTTGGTTTCTATTTTTAGTGAAAATTGTTATCTTTTTGCATCTAGCTAGTGATATGTGAATAGATCCAACCGACAGTTAGATTTTCTTAGGATTGAATTAAATTAACCCTTAATTGTTATCTATTTTGTGGGTTATTCAACGATTAGGTTTTGATTTGAAACTGCTTAGTTTTAGTAGGGAAAACCGCTGCAAACTTAAAATCACTACTATTTTTCTAATTAAGTAATTTGGCACATCCAAAGGATGGTGCCCGCTAAAATCCACCAATCATTTGAGCTGAGCCTGAGCGTTAGAAATGAAAAATAATATGAAATGAAATGAATAAAAGGGCTGCAGCTTATGTGTTACACGCCGAGTAACAGCTTGGTTGAAACACCACTAAGTTAGGTCCACACCTGTATATTATTCACATGCTTAATTGAATAAATCAAAATGAAATGCAAAATGCTCATACCATCATCCATTTCCATCTAAAAATTAGAATTAATTGTTAAATAATTTTGATTTTCTGCATACGGTGGTGATCTTGAAAAAATCTAAGTAGGAGTTGATGATTTAGCTTAGTTGTGTGAATCCTATACTTAGTGACTTACATTGGAACTAAGTTGTCATGAATTTGATATTTAATTGTCGGTGGTTGGGTTTAAATTGGACAAACATATTTGCAATCACGGGTAAGGTAATTAGATGTTTTTAGAAATGAAATGTTTTTAAGAAACCACTAGTTAGTTATGCTTCCATTGTATAGGACTTTTTCAAGGACGAAAAAGAGTCATGTGTGAGGATGTTTGATGTGTTGTAAACCACATTAGATTTTTCGTCGTAAATATAGTCTTTTGTATAATTATTTATATAGTTTTGTATAGTTTTATGTTCTTATCGTCCATATACTTTATCTCTTCGTATTTCTCAGGTGATCATGTTTATGATGACCTTTTGGAACTCAACGCACAAGGAATGAGCACCCGAGGATAAACAAGACGAAAGAACGAGAAAGAAGTTAAAAAGCTTGATTTTCTACCGCCCGCGTATCGCGTGCGAGTGGCCTGATCTCTTCGCGATACGCCCTGCCCCAGAATCATCTCCGCGATCACCCCAACTATTTTGTCCGGGGCGGTATGCGCAATATCACATGGTACCGCGGCGCGTTATGCGCCCCAACCTTTGACCGAGAGAAACCCTAATCGGAGAATATAAATTGAAGACGATCCCAGCGGTTTGAGGGTTCAAGTTCCTCATCAAAGTTGGTTGATTTTGGAAGCTTTAGCTGCTGGAAGGTTAAAGTTGGAAGCTTGGGGCTGTTTGAAGTGCTAATTCGGTTTGATTCCATAGTTTGACTTTTAATTTTAGCATTGACTTTGTTCTTTTCATCTACTTTTCTGTTAAAATGATGTTTATGTTTAATAATATGATTGATTCTTCTATTTTGATCATGGTTGTTGGCTAAATTCGTAGTAGTTGCCTACGTTAATCATGATTGTATGTTTTGAGTGTATTTAACATTGATTTGGACAATGATTCTCTAAAATTGGTTAGTAACAGTTAAAACACAACTAATAATTGATCACATAGCAGTAATAGGTGATATAAATTGGTACCAAATTCGTCCATCAGCTTAGTTTTTCTTAATTAAGTTGATTGTGTGACTAATCGACCAAATTACATTTTCTTTGCAATTTTGAGACCGAGAGGGTATGAGTTTAGGTTGTCTAGCTGTCAGTTTGGGTTAATTGGGTAGACCGAGAAGATAACCTAGTTAATTGGGCTATTTGGTTAGCAATTGAAGGTGTGAGTAGGTTGTTAGTTTTGGTTTTGATACACAGTTTAGACCGAGAGGGAAACCGAGTATTAGGATACGCGTTATAGGTTAGGTTAGGCCGAGAGGAAAGCTATGCCATGATTTAGGGTGCTCAATAGTTGTTTGATAGGTGTCTTGAGTCGTATGCTTTAGGCCGAGAGGATATTTGCATCGATTTGACCTAATCACCGTTAATTAACTAATTAATAGAAATCAAATCCCAATAGATGAGTCCATTGACATGTTAATTGCATGATAACTACATGATTGTAGCCTAGGTAACTACCTTTGTTTGATTGATTGTTAATTGCGTGTTATTTGCTAGTTTGACCTTAGGTTGACTTTCTTGTTGACTTTGACTTTGACCCTAGTAACCATCTAAGTTGCATGCACCTTTCTTGATCCTGGGTTCGCCTTGGTTCTGTTCGTGAATCCTTGGATCGATACTCGGTCTTACTTTTCACACTATAATCCGACCAGTTCACTGTCTTTTGTGTGTTAGCTGATCGTTTTATTTATAAATTTATTACTTGACAAACTGCACACTATGATCACACACATCAATACCATACATGTATCTTTATCCGAATCCGATTTTTAATACCTTTAATAATCATATGTATAATTATCCTTAGTGAACTCATTAGTTTAATTACTTAGTAACCCTTATTTAATTATTTGCCTTCTTCTTTAAAAATACTATCTTTCATATATATTCAAGAATAAAAACCCCGACATCTTTTAGAAGCCCGTTTCTTTGTATACGTCTAATTTTTTTAAACACACACAAACATAAATATATCTCTCTTGAAAATCCATTACTAACACTTTTTACAATATACCCAATTATATGTTTGTTACAAAATACCGTTAACCTTTTTTCAAATACAAATTCATAATAGTTTCTTAAATATATGAGTATGTACATTGTTTATCTATCTTAAATACCGAAATTCTTTAACGTGTCCGTTATATATAATTATGTTGGTTCTGTCTGCCCAAGAAACATAACAAATTGATGTGGCTAGTATGTTATGATCCAAGTCGGGTCATAC
>WOUH02028660.1:0-13504 GCA_009936405.2 Stevia rebaudiana
GGTATGTGAGCGTATCTAGGTGTTCTAATGAGATAAACAAGCAAAATTGATCAAAATGGCCCTCGCGTGAGGGGGCCCGTCAAGGTTGTTAACGGAAGTTTAAACAGAATTTTAAAGGAGTAACTGTTAAGAACTGAAACCTCAAGAACAGATTCTGTTAAGGGTACACTGAAACCACATAACTATACAAACATCAATTGGAAAAGGATGTCATTTTTATCCACATACTTGACGTCGTGGTAAATTGTATAGAAAATTTAAACACAAGTTGGTCTATGTTGTTTGATGACTTTTGACATTTTCATCCAAAAACTATTTTTCTTCTGTAGTGTATGGCGTTTTAAAAGGATGTCATTTTTATCCACATACTTGACGTCTTAAAAAAAAATATGTTAAATAATAAGTGTTTGCCTAACATAAGAATGTAACAAAGTGTAATCTAAATAATTTAACAAAAACTAATTCCACACCATCTCCTAAACACTATATAAGTTAATAATATTTTGAATTTCAAGGAACTCAGACGTACCATAATATGAGATGGGGTAGAATTATTTGTCACTATGTCAAACATACAACATGGTGGACATCAATGGCGAAGCTTAATGGTGGTCAAGGGGGGCAATCGCCCTTCTTGTTTTTTCGTTCGTAGTGTTAATTTTTCGGTCAGTAGTTAAAAGCAAAAGAAGGGGCGCATATCAATCGTGAAAGCAAAAGGCATGAAGAACTGGAACTACTTAACGATTTTAGAAGCTGCCCACATTCATCATTCACACCAGATGTCATTCTCAGCCCTGCCATCGGCCATCTCCAAGCTGCAAATCGCCAAATTAAGTTGTAATTTGCCATCTAAACTTGGTATTCACCACAAATCAATGGCTAAGAGGTAAACATCATCTTCAGTTCTCCATTCTCTACAAAAATCCTGGTATCTTACTTCTCTTTGGTGAAATTCATGTTTTTATAAGGTTTTGATTTTTAAATATTTGATTGAATCTTGTTATATTGATGTTTTGGTGAAATTCAAGTTTTGGTATGTTTTTATATTTATAAGGTTATAAATTTTGATTGAATCTTGATAATATGCATAATTATAGATATAATTTAGGTTAATATAGATCATGAGAAAGTTGAAAATTATTAATTCATTTTACAAACGAAAGAAAAAATAGTTTTTGTTTGAATGTTTGTCATGCATAATGCCAGATTCTTATACATTTTATGTCTTTCTTTGTTAAAAAAATATTTTAGTATTTTTTGTTTAATGAAAAATTAGGGTTTTTAGTATTTAACTGAAAATTTTAGAATTTTTATTATTTGACCCGACCCGAAACATAACGATATGAAAAAATTTATGAGTCACTCATTTCAGCTCCCGCTCGTGATTTGTTCAAGCTTCGCCATTAGACTGAACATACCGTCTTTCATTGCAATTAAATGCTTCAACTACAACCTGGTATGTGAACAGCTTCGAAGGTAGTATTTTAGGTTAAGCTTGACGAAGTGGTAAGATAGCTTGAAGAGTGATACCACGAACCTAGTATGTGAACGTGGGAAGAGAACAAAAAAGTTGATGTGACGTGATTGAAATTATGGTATGCGTGGTATTTCTTTTATGTAGACAAAAAGAGAGAAATGCCCTTGTATGTGAGTATTTAACAAAATAATCTAGGAGGTTAAGTTTATGAATGAAAATGACAGTTTTTAAAATGTTAGGGACCCAACAAAGAAAATAAAATTTTTATTTGAAAATAACAAAAGTCACCGGACCACACATACACAGACGAAAAACAACTATTAACTCTTTAAGCAAAGTGGGCGAATCTTTGTGGAGTTCGGGCAGGGCGACCGCACCTGCTCTGTCTTTTTTCATAAGTATGTATTTGATACTTTGTAATTCAAAAATTTTACTATGTATAATCTAGCCCCTGCTTTAAAAAGTTATATGTGATATTTGCCCCTGCTCAAAAAAATATTTTATATTAGTTAAAAAATATGGATGACAAAGAAATCCGAATAACTAAACAACCGAGAGATAATAGTTACGATCTTGGTATATTATTTGGTTATTTAAGGTTTGAGTATAGAATTAAATACCACTTTCATTTAATATGAACCCAAAATTTATAATTGGTCCATTATCAATTAATTTATAACTGGGCCAATTGCTCATTAATCCATTACAATCAAATGAAATAAAAATATATACGGGACTAAGGATTCACCCCGCCCCCTGCCCACAACCCACGCGAATAGAACAACTACCGCTGCACTGCTCTATCCGACTGAGTTGGTTGCTCTGGTGAGTTGACCTCCAACGACCAGCCTTCTACCCTCCATCGTCGCCAATATTCATCCACAAGTCCACCTCCATCATCTTCTCTATTCTCTAATAAGCAAATTGTTTATGACACTATAAACAATTTATGTATTTGTTAACAAGTATTTTATTTTTTATGTTTGAATGAAAATTAAAGTTTTAGTAATGTTGACCTGAACCGTCGACCAAACCGCTGGCCAGATACATAGCGTTAGTAAAAAAACTTGAGCCCTGAATATCCACCCCTGCTTATGTTTTTTTCAAGCTCCGCCACTGATAGCAAACTAAACATTCATGATGAACAAGGTGGCGCAACATGACTTCCTTTAGGATGCTCGTGTGTAGAAACCACATCATTCGTCAAACCTTTTGAAATCATATTATGAGTCTGGTTTAACCAATTATGTTATTAAATTGGTCTTAGCAAACGATTGCTCAAATATTACATTTTCTTCAAGTGCATGTACAAATATCAATACTGTATGACTGTATTATAAATAAATCTTAAGAACGAGACTTATAATGGTCACGAGTTAATCCACCAGTTTCTAATAACAGCTTCCAATATTATTTGAATTTAATGATTGCATTGATAGAATTGTTTGGTGATCAAGTTTCCAACCATGTGTCTTTTCTATCCTACCCACAAATCATCAACAAAAAAAGCTAGATCAAATGTTGATTTGTGTTGAACATTGAAATCAAACTTGATGATTTGATTTGTGTGTGGTGAATTACTTGGAGTATTGTTTGTTCAAGAGAAGTGGAAAGAAAACCATGCACATTTTATTCAATAACAAACCAAAACATCCAAGAATAAACATGTAACACCCAGTTTTCAGATATGCTATGATGTATTTGATTTCCATGTACTTGTACTCAATGATAATCTAAAATAAATTCCTTGGTTATATTTCCATGTGGATACCCCGAAGAGGTGATATTAGGACCAAGATCCTAGACGAAGCACATAAATCACGTTACTCTATTCATCCCGGTGCCACTAAGATGTATCAAGATTTGAAGAAGGATTATTGGTGGCCGGGTATGAAGTTCAATGTAATGGAGTACGTCAATAAGTGTTTGACATGTCTGTAAGTGAAAGCGGAACATCAAAAGCCGTATGGTTATTTGCAACCACTAGAAGTTCCGGAATGGAAATGGGAACACATCACCATGGATTTCATCACTAAGCTACCACGTACAGCTAAACATTATGATTCCATTTGGGTGATAGTGGATCGATTGACGAAGAGTGCTCACTTCTTGCCTATACGTCAGACTTACTCGTCAGAAAAGTTATCTGAATTGTTCGTAAAAGATATTGTGGCTAGACACGGCGTACCAGTATCGATTGTGTGAGATCGTGACACAAGGTTCACATCCAGATTCTGGAAGAAGTTTCGCGAACAGTTAGGTACTAGATTGAACATAAGCACTGCATATCATCCCCAAACAGAGTGAACGGACAATTCAAACTCTGGAAGATATGCTATGAGCTTGTGTTATAGATTTTGGTGGGAATTGGGGCGATCACTTACCACTCGTTGAATTCTCGTACAACAATAGCTACCATGCGAGTATTGGTATGCCGCCATACGAAATGTTGCACGGGAGGAAATGTAGGACTCCCTTGTGTTGGGGTGAAGTTGATCAACGAGAATTGGGTAAGAAAACTGAAGTTGCGACTTTAGCCGAAAAGCTTGCACAAGTTAGAGCACGTTTGAAAGCTGCTCAAGATTGACAAAAGTCATACGCCGACAAAAGACGAAGACCTGTTGAGTTTAACGTAGGGGATTACGTTTTGTTGAAATTATCCCCGTGGAAAGGTCTTATTCAGTTTAAAAAAAGAGAGAAGTTAAGTCCGAGATATATCGGACCATTTAAGATATTGGCTAGGGTAGGTGAGATTGCATATCGATTGGAACTGCCAGATGAGTTAAGTGATATACATCCGACATTCCATGTGTCGTATTTGAGAAAGTGTCTGGCAGATGAAACCTCACACGTACCTTATGAGGAATTAGAGGTAGACGATAAATTAAACTATGTTGAAGAGCCTATAGCCATTATTGGCCATGGTGAGAAGAGGCTCAGGAATAAGATCGTCAAGTTAGTAAAAGTACAATGGAAACATAGAAAAGGATCTGAAGCTACCTGGGAAACCGAGGATGAGATGAGAAAGAGTTACCCTCAATTGTTTGAATTGTGAATAGGTTACGGGGACGAAACCCTGTTTAAGGGGGTAGACTTGTAACATCCGGTTTTCAGATAGACTATGATGTATTTGATTTCCATGTACTTGTACTCAATGTTAGAATGATATAAATTCCTTGATCATATTCTAAATTGTATTTAGAGTCTTTTGAAGGAATGCGAAATTTTGATTTGAGCGACGGCTAAAGAGTTACACGCAAAACGATAAAGCGTTCAATAGGCCCTAAATCTCAACACCTTCTTAAGAGGTGAAACCAATTGTGTTAGATGAGAAATTGAAAGTCGAGAACATAGGAGAAAACAGCGCGCGAAACGGACTCCAAACGAAGCGGGAAATGCGAAAACAGTTAATCAGTCACACCGAATGAGGATCGGGAGACACGTGTCACCACGTGGCAGGCTTGGGAGCCACGTGGCAACACCACAACGAGTGTGGCAATCTATGGGACACGTAACAGATCCCAAGCCACTGACTCAGTGACACGTGGCAGAATTTCGTACGTCCGGACACCCAGCCTGGCTATGCGCGTCGCGCAGCCAGGAGCCACCATATGGCGCGACACGCAAGCCTTAGAGAAGTCAGAAAAACCCTCGGTTAAGTAAACCCTCACGCGTCGAGCAACCTGTAGGCCAAATCCCGTGCGACAAGCGTAGAAAACCCGGTTTTGCCTATAAATAGGAGTCAATGAGTAGAGGATGGGTGCACAGCTGGATTCAAACGAAATAACACACACACCCTAAATTTCTGCTAAACTCAAGTACAGAGATCCGGCGGGTGCTCGATCGATCGGTTATCGCGAGGTTCACGGAGGTTACGCTTGTAGATCGTTGATTCTCTCACTACCGTCCTCTCTATAGTTCTTAGTATAAGGTGAGTTCTATGATCCCCCTTTTATAATGTTTTGAATACATCGGGGCTGGTATACATGCTTGTTGATAAATGGTTTTGAATTAAAACTAAGCCGTTATAATGCCAAAATTATACAATTAAAATCTAGAAATGATATATGATTTTAAAGATAAACTTATATTGGATAATGAATGTTTTTAAAGCACGTAAGACAGACCTAAGGCGAAGGGTACGCTCTGCTAAATATATTAAAATGATTTTATCACTACGGGTGATGTTAAGCATGTAAGACGCTCCTAAGGCGACGGGAACGCTCTGCAATAGTATAACATTAACAGGTTTTATCATTACGGGTGATGTTAAAGCATGTAAGACGGTCCTAAGGCGAAGGGATCGCTCTGCTAAGTATATGTTATGCTAACGGTATATTGGGATCATATATGTGGATTTTGGGTTGAGACCTACAGAACACATGATCCAGTAGAAGCTTAGTATAGTCCTCAAGTAAATACTAGTCAGTGCACGGAGTCTCTGAAAAATGGGACACTAATCGGTTGTACAACGCGAGGATAAAAGTAGCGACGGCTGCTTAGCGGACGACGGTCTGTAATGTGGCGTGCTGCTAGTATATAAGTAACACTGTAGTGAATTACTTTGCCTAATTGGTCATAAATTGATGTTGATTAATAAATGTTTACGAACGTTTAATAAAGTTATATACGGATAACTATTTTGTAATGAGAATAAAAACTTAGAACTCACCAGCGTAAGCTGAACACTTTTAGCATGTATACCTGGTTAAGTGCATGTGGCAGTGATGGCATATCTGGAGGCTGGCTGCAAGATTTTGGAAGACTGGCATAGTTTAGTAATATTAATATGTAACTTTGTTTAAAGCCTTTGGCTATGTAACGGATTTGCTTATTAATAGAAGTTTATATTTCCACTGCAATTGAGTTATCTCTGTTTAACTAATGTGCTTATGAGTAAATCCGATGACGTGACATATCCTGGGAGACGGGCGTCACATAAACCCTAAACATAAAGCACCCTAAAGGCTAAATATATAGGCTAAATTGAAATATAACCTTAAAAGCAAACATCTAAACCTTTAAAAGTTAAACCAAAATAGGTTTATTTAGGGTTCAACGAGACGGTTCTAACGCCGCCAGAATGAGGTCAATCGGAGTTCGTTTGACCCAACTTTTTACACTTTTGACATGACTTTTTAGACTTTTTACGGTTTTTTCACTTTCTAGCGGAACCACAAAATATATATATATATATATATATAGAGGAAGGATAGAATAAAAACCAATTTGATTTGAGAGAACCCTAAAACTCATATGTAACGTTATTATTTATTTTATTTTTTTAAAAGGGTTTGTTTTATATACATTTTTGTCACTTTTTATGAAAAAAAAATTGAAAAAGCGCTGAACACTTTTTTTAAACATGTAAAAAATAACAAAATTTCATTCTACCTAATTAACTAAGAAAGGTATTGTGGTCTTTTTAACTTAATAATTAATATTAAATTAATCAAGCAATCATAAGCAAGCAGTAAAAAATAAACAACCAGATGAGAAAAGGGTAGTCATCTAGGTTAGTATCATGTAATCAATCAATCATGTGAAATCAGATCATAGACTCAAGATTGGTGATTTGGTTTCTATTGATTAGACAACTAATAGCATAGGCAAGTAATGTGGAACTATTGATGTGTTATAAAACACATTGCATTTCTCGTCGTAAATAGAATCGTTTTAGTTAGTTTTTATATAGTTTTGTATAGTTTTATCCTCCTTTCGTCCATATACTTAAACTCTTCATATTTCTCAGGTGTTCGTGTTAAAGACATGATTTGACGTTTAAACGCACGAAGAACGAGCACCCGAGGAGAAACGAGACGAGATACGAGAAAATAAAAGATAAATCTGAAATTCCTATCCCCCGCGGTACGCGCACCGAAGGGCCCCAACCCCGCACGTACCGCTTCGATTAAAGAACTGCCTGCAAACACCCCCGACTATTTTTTTCGGGGGCGCTACGCGCAAGGAACCAACCTGCCGCCGCGCGGTACAAGGGAAGGTGTTTGACCGAGAAACCCTAATTTGTTAAACTATAAGTTGAGCACGATCCCATTTGTTTTGGGGTTTGACTTCTTTATACTTATTGGGCGATTTGGAGTGCTCTAGCTGCTGGATTGATCAAGTTCGAAGCTTGGAGGCTTTTGGAGCATTAATTCGGTTTGTTTGGATTAGATGACTTTCGTTTTAATCATTGACTTTGAATTCTTCTTGTTATTTTCTGTTTGCATGATGTTGAATGTTAATAATATGAGTTTTGTGATTATTTGCATGAATATGGTAGGCTACATTCGTTATAGTTGCCTAGGTAACGGTTGATTGCATGTTTTCTTGTGTTTAATGATGATTTGGACAATGATTCACAAAAATTGGATTGTATTCAGTTAAAATACTGTAGTAATTGATCATATAGCAATAATAGGTAATGGTAATTGGTTCCTAATTAAATCATAGGTCTAGTTGTCTTAATTCGATTGATTGGTTGTCTAATAGTCCAATTTAAATCGCCTTTGCAACCTTGAGGCCGAGAGAGTATAGGTTTAGGTTGTCTAATCTGTTGGTTTGGGTTAATTGGGTAGACTGAGAGGATAATCTAGTTAATTGAGCTAATATGTAAGCAATTGAACGTGTGAGTAAGTTATTAGTTGTAGTTTTGATGCGCGGTTTGGACCGAGAGGGAAGCCGAGTGTTAGAATACGTGATTACATGATAGGTTAGGTCGAGAGGAAACCATTACAACTGATTTAGGGGGCTAACGAGTTAGTTATTAGGTGTCTTGAGTTGTTTGACTTAGGGTGAGAGGATAATTTCACCAATTTGACATAACGCCATTAATTAACTATTTAAACAAAACCAAATCCCAATTGTTGAGTCCATTGACATATTAAATGCTTGTTAACTGCATGAAGCTAGCCTAGGTGACTATCTTTTGATATACTGATTGTTAATTGCGCGTTTGACTTTACGCTTACTTTTGCTGTTGACTTTTGCTTGAATTGACCATTTTGACCTTAGATACTACTAAGTTGCATGAACCTTCTTAGATCTTGAGTGTGCCTTGGTTCTGTCCATGAATCCTTGAATGATACTCGGTCTTTCACTGCACACTACAATTCGACCGGTACACTTGCCGTGTTTGTGTGTTTGTTTGATCATTTCTATAAATTTATCACTCGACAGATTGCATAACATGATCACACACATCAAGTTTTTTACGTCGTTACCAGGGATTCACATAGGAACTTAGGGATTTTTTATTGTTTGTTCACTAAGTTTTAGGTTTTAAATTCTTTCAGTCATTTTTAATTACGTTGTTTATTTTACAATCTCAATCTTCTAACCCCCCCTCCCCCATCCATCCTTCATTGTAAATTACCATCATGGCTAAGGTAGCCACACCACGGCCGACCATCCGCCAGCTAGCCACCGCAGGCTTCACCGGAGTTCGCTCACCGATCGCCGAACAACCTTCACTCGCCATGACATGGGAGATCCCCTCATATGTCATTATAGGCATCACTCATTCCTCATTCCATAACCACGATGATGAATATGCTCCAGGCCACATTTCTAGTTTCATTCGCATCTGCAGCACATTCAAGGTTCAAGGCTTAAGCCAAGAATCCATCTATTTGTGTTTGTTTCCATTCTCTCTATCTAGTAACCCACCCTCCTGGTTTGAACGTCTCCCAAACAATTCTATTACCAGCTAGGATGAACTAAAAACCAGATTTCTAGCCAAATACTAAGAACATGAAAAATTAGGTCAAAGTTGTAGTCCCTTGACAAAATCTTATTATTTTTTTGCAAAAAAAATTTCTCCAGTTAATTTCAAGACTTACAAATATGGTTGTTTTAATTGAAGATTAGAATATTAGTTATTTTGATATTAAAAAAAAAACTCATTTAATCAAAATATCACTTATTCACTTTAAAGATTTACATGGTTACCTTTATTAAGTGTATCCTCTTTAAAATATTCACTTATTCACTTTCTCTTACGTAAATTAGGAATCTGTTATGGACGAAATGATGAAGAGGTTGGAAGATTGTCAAATAATCGAGATGTGTAAGACTTATCATTGATAAAAAATGATTGTTGAACCATGTAGTTGAAACATGACTATTCTACTTTAGATTTTTTTGTTTATGACTAATATTTTCTTATTTGTGTGTTTGGATTTTTCATTTTAAGATCATAGTGTTTATGACTGATATTTTCTTATTTGCTTGCTTGGATTAATTTTGATTGAGATATGTAACACCACGGATGGTGCTACAAATAAGATAAATAACGAGAGTGCTATCTATAGCATGAGAAGATTGTCAAATTAATAAATTTCCTGGGTGTACGACGTTGTAAATTGTCACCACCGCCGCATCACGCGGGTATTCTACTAATAGTATAGATATAGATATAGATATGTGATTTGTATTCTTGAAGTTAGAAAATATACGTGGTTCAATATTTATGTGATTGGAAGATTAGATCTTAAAGTGACAAAAACAACCTAGTTTACAAAATTGGAAACACATAAGCTGCATAGGAACTAAACATGTTTCTGGTTTATTAATTAGCAATATTTGAATCATAGCAAATCATTGAGAAACTTAACAATCATGTAATCGTTTTGAGAACTTTTAGTGAAAAGTATTTGATGACTATATTGCTTTCTTGAAAATGATAATATGACTATTTGGAGGTCTTTATGTCCTTACATCCAATCTCTATTTTGGATTTGGCATACAACCTGGCATGTTTACAAGTCAAATATTTATGAACTATGAAGTAATTGTTGGGTTTTCTACATGTCCTTATAAAATCATTTTGCCGCGGAATCATTTTTGACATGTTAATTATAAAACTTTTATAAGCAACCCCACCAAGGATCCATATATGAGAAACTTGAAACTAAAATAAAACATTCATAGAGTGTTTATAGAGTTACAACCTTTGAAGATAAGTGGTTGCTACAAGTGTAAGGATGACTAAGAACCCAAGTGTGCTCTTCTCCAATAGTATCCACACCAAGCAATCTTCAACCCAAGTGCTAGCTTTCAACCATGTCAAAAACACTTGAATAAACCTAATTTATAAGTGTTTAAAATAAGTCTCATAGCATGAAATTAAACCACAAAAGAACTAAATCAAATTACATTAGGACACCAAGTAATTTGAAGAATTTCTTAGGTGTTTAAAAATCAAAATATCTTCTATCCTTTCTCCATCTTCACGCATATGAAGAGGATCTTTGCAAGTTTAAAACCACTTTTTCTTTTGTTCTTATGAATCACGAATGGCCTGTGTCAAAAGCCACCCTTTGAAGTATTTAATATCAAGTATATACAACTTCTAAATGACCATCCATCACTTTTCAAAAGATCAGAGGAAATCTTGTTTTCTTACAAGATATTGTGGTGTAAGAGATAAGAGGCATGGGCATCCATCCCCTTTCTCACCTTACGTATTGACTTCAAAAGAATGAGGATAAGTCCAATATATTTAAATAATCATAAGCTCATCAACTTGAATGATTAAATAAGCATTTTGTAGGTTTTATAAACTTTACATCATTTATATAAGTTTACTTACATATATAAAATTCTCATGAATTATTTAATTGTTACACACTTTAAATAATTCATGGGTCAATATGTATTGTTTATACAACTGAAACCATAAGCTTTTATATTACGTGGATTATATAAAATATAATCACAATAATATGTTATGATTCAAATATTATCATTTTACTTAATGATAATAGTCTTGACTTCATTCATGGTTGTACATGTTAAAACCGAGTTTATAACATGCAATGGAATATTTGCTTGATGTGTGACCTTTTGGGATCATATATTAATGGCAACATTGTTACACGTTGTGTCTTGGGCATATAACTCCAACAGTAATACTAATACTGTTCATATTTTATTTGATCGAAAATGAGTAAATTGTAGTGCATGATATATAATGTCTAATGATCTTTTTATTGTAAGATTATATGTATCCAATTATTTAATTTCATTAAGTATTAACATAACTTGCTAATATGAGAGTAGTATGTTGTGGGATAAAAAAAAAACTTTGTTGTGTATGTCTTCAGTCTTCTATATGCCATTATTAATAGTATTAAGTTAAACAACTAAACCAAAGCTGTGGTTTATTATCACTCTCATAAAAAGGTATAAATAGGTTCAAAAATGACACTCGAAGTTTCAGACTCATGACTCACATACTTCACAAATCTCCTTATAGTTATAAAAGGTCCTAAGATTTTAGACAAATGAATCTTACGTGGCTCACTCATGTAAATACTTCTCGTTTCAAAAATGTGAAGAGAAGATCACCAAAAGAATGGTCATCTATACAATTTCACTTGTCACACCTTAATATGCCCTTGAAGTAGCAACATCGTTAAAAGAGTATAAACATTTTGAAATGATCACTATCAACCTTACATAGATTTACTCCATTCCTTGAAGTGAATGTTTTACATTGATAGTTATAAAGGTGTTGATCATGTATATAATTGAGGAAATTGTATCAATGGTCATGGAAATAGTGAGATTGAGCATTGGAGTGAAAAATTAACAGAGTGATATAAAATATGAAAGTGATATAAGTATAATACGAAGATTGTTTGAAGTAGTAATACATTGTTCTATCGTAGTTTTGTATTTTGTATGAGACTATAGATTAAACGTATATGATCATGAGCAAGAAGTTTATGGATTGTTATTATTTAACTGGCATGACCAGTAAGACCACACCGAGTCAATAGTGATGTGAAATGTATTGAGGATCTAAAAGAATCTTTAAATAGATAATTGACGTGTGATATTTTCTCTTAAGGGAATTCCAATTATTTACCGAATAAGGTTGGTTGTGAATCCTAAAACTATTCGGATGATATAGGATACATATATCCTATCGTGTATACCATTTAGTGTTTTAAAATTGATGCATCGTCTAAATGGTTATCACATTTACAACGTGAAGTTTGCATGATGTGTGACTTAGCTAATGAGATTGCAAACACATTATTACATGATATCTAATTTGATTTCGTAATATTGGTGAGTTTAATTCCTATATTTGTAATGGTTATTGGAATAAGTGTCAAACATTATGTGGCTTAAGTTTGCACATATCGCGCTTCCGTTGAGACATCCAAATAACATTTACAATTGATTGCAAAGCCAATGATCATAAGACCAAAAGTTCATGTTCATTAACATTTTTTTTAAAATGAAAGCTAATTCACATCATGCCAATAGAGTAATGATACTTTTCCCCCATTACAGTTGGTTTTTGGTCAGTAACCAAATATTTTCATCTAAAACATGGTTTTTTTTTGCAATTATTCCACCACGACACACAACTAAACCTCAAAGAAGGATAAGAATATATGTTGGGAATCAATAAATATACTTTGGAATTCCCAACATAAGGGGGATATATAAAGCAGTTGGAAAGTGAAATATGTTTGAAAAAATTATCACAATATGATCTTGATCCTCAAACTAAAAGTGTGAACCAGAAGTTCAAAAGATAATTCATTATAATACTAATTACTAGACACATTCACTTGCCTTAAATTGAGTGACTAGTCACACATATCAACGCTTATGCTCCAATTAAGATTATTGTCATAAAAGGACATTCACATATTGGTAACGATTTTAAGGCACGCCTTAAGCATGATAGGACAATCGATTCCAGAGATAAAATTTCCTCAAAAGTTGGAGCGAGTAATAAAGATTTTCAAGTCAAGGAAAATGATAAGAGGACTCTCGAAGAGACACTAGACATTATGGTTACACATGAACCTCAGGTACCTGAATGGAAAGAGATCTCAATAAATTATGTCATGTCTAGAAATGTAAGGAATCGAAACAAATCGACATCGATGATATATATGTACATAAAAAAGCGTGTTGGGATCGAAGATTATCTAAACGATTGAACTTAACTAATTCATAATGAAATAACAAAGAACAATCAAAGATTTATAAACGATTATT